>JABUQX010112455.1:0-18294 GCA_015478945.1 Trachelipus rathkii
ATCACATAATAATACACTCAGATCTCATACATAATATATCAATCAATCAATACCAATACATTGAATACAATCAATAACTAATAAAATTACCTATAATATCACATCAGTCCTAGCCTATCCTTACATACAATAAAATAATCAATTCATATACTACCATATCCTACATTCAATATATCAATAATTCTACATCAATATGCTCATTTCTCATCTCAATATATATCTTATCAGTATATCTCACTTCTCATACATCATCTCTGCACATATTCATCTATCATCTCTCTCATTCCTCATCCTCATCATCATCCTTTTTATTAATATATTTATAAAAATCCTTTTATATTGAAATAATTTTGTAATATTAAAAGAAACATCTAGCGAATATACCGTTTATTAATCATCTTCATAACTTTATTTTCACGGGACCGCGCTTCATTACCCCCTATTTATTCTCTCTCTCATTTAATTTATTCTCTTCGGAACTCTCTCTCTCTCGCGACTCAGATGTCACTTGATTCGAGCCAAAGGCATCGAGAAATTAATTATGGTTACTCTCCAGTACATACGGGACTCCTATATACTGGTCGATACTCATTTTGAAATTTTAATTTTAATGCTATTTACAGACTTCAGCTTTTATACTATGCATAATTCAATTCATATATTTTTATTTATGTTAATGTTCAAAGCAAATTTTATTATAGATAGATATATCATAGTAACATTATATAAAAAAATGTTTGCTTTTTTTTTTTCGATTTTTTTTTTTATTTACCTTGCAAGAATCTATTTTTTATATCATCTATCTTCATTTTATAATTATTTTCAATCATCAATTTACTCTTTCGCTTTTATACTAAGAATTCTTTCTTGATCATGTATACAAGGCCCGATCCTGTTCTTATTGTGTGTTATTGAATTTCATGATCATATCGGCAAGATAATAATATATTTTTTATCGAAATTTCTATTCTTTTTTTTTATTTTAATCGGAAGGACATCAAACCCTGGTCTTCCGGCAAAGAAGTGATACCAGTTTTTAATATATTCGATTATTTCATTTTATCGTTTATTATTCATGTGTTGATTTTATATTTCCCGATTTATAATATATTACGATTTTATTTTCCGATTTTAATCTGACTTTATTATATTCAGAATTTATCTATATTCACCCTATTTTGTTTATTTTCAGATTTTCATTGTCTCGAACTAATTTGTTTCTATCTGTTTCTTTAATGTCGATATTTATATTTTCCGATTCTATACTTCCTGATTTTTATATTCACGATTTATATTACTATTATTATAATTAGATTTTATATATTCACTATTGTAATTCAGCATTATTTTCTCGATTTTATATCCGATTTTTTCGATATTTTATATTCTAACCGGTTTTACAATCCTGATTTAATATCCCGCCCCTCCACTGTCTAACCTAAACAAACTCAGGTGCACGATTTTAAATGATTGAAGCGTCGCGTTTCTTCTGTTTACGATCGATTGCTGCAATCAATTTCCCGAGGAGCTGAGAGATAATAAAACATAGCAGTAGGAGGAGAGAAAGATAAGAAACTTTGGTTGATTGTTTTCTTTTTTTTATGTTTTTTTTTCACTTCCTGTGTTTGTTTATATTTTATTATTTGCAAAAAACAAAACAAATATATAATAAAAATATATAATAATGACAATTTATAGAAAATAATAAATAAATCAAATCAGAGATTAATCTCTCGTAGTAGAGATAATAGTCTTGAATGAGACGCGTGACGATACTCAAGTAAATACAAGATTTAGAGGTCTGCGTAATTGATAAAAGATCTAAAATGATTAGGCGTTCGTACTTATTCATATATAATCGAAGCATTATAGGTGTTATAAACATCATGATCATTCCAAAGGTGAACATAAATGTCCTTAATCGCGCAGAGCAGACTATATAATGTTAATAATAAGCAGATTAATAATAACTAAGCGATAATAAGTTATGAGATAATCAATTAAATAATAATAATAAATTATAATCTTATAATAAATAATAATTAAATTATGACATTAATAATAATTTGCATATAATGTATAGGCTTAATGCTAAATATAATTCCACGATCTAATAAGATAGATTGGATGGTGGTAATCATGTTTATGCATTAGACCGCGAGTAGAATGTTCTTTACGTCAATCTTTTAATGTTATTACAGAAAAAAAAACGTGAATTCTATATAATCATCAATTTCTACTTACTGATACCATGCATATAATATCCACCACTCACTATTTCACAAGAAGAAGCTGAAATATTTTATTTGGCTGCTTCACATTCTTCACAGTAAAATCACCCGATAATGAATTTATTCATTGCTCAAATATCATGTCAGAAGTTTCTTCCCCTAATAAGAAACAGGGTAATATAGGCAATTGTCCCTTAAAATAAGAAATATTGAACATATTCACTTCGAAGAATGGAAAATAAAGAAGTATAATTGCATTTTCGACCTTCACAGATCGGAGAATAGAACTGTCGAACACTAGCAAAAAAACCGTTAAGCGTATTTTTGAATGTTAAGAGAACGTGTGAAATGTCTAGACGCATTAAGTGATATACGGAAGTCCCGCGCGAAGTACGAGATAGAGAATTGAATATTTTAGCTACATCATTATTTTAATAAATTCGGCGGAGTGTGAGTAGGCTTCCGAATGCAATTACATCAATTTTGCAACGCATAGAGCCTTACTGCAGTATTGATTACGGAAACTTATGTTAGTATGACAAAGAGAGAACCTCTCTCTCGTATCTCTCCTCACTCTCTCTCTCTCCTCTCTCTCTTTCTCAAAATAAAACTCTCTAGAATTACTCCTCCAATGCAGTCAATCATCTAACATCTTCTACTCTCCAGTCGCTCTATGTTAAGCATTTAACGATACGAGAGGTATGTGGTCAGAACATTAAGACGTGGAGTGTCGTCTTTGCATGGTCTGATGTGTTGTGTCAATCATAGAATGCTGGTTATAAGAAATCTGGCATAAAGTCTTCATTCTTATATTCATTTTCGTAAAGAGAGTGAAGGATTATAAAAAAATGAATAAAAACGCTAAAAAAGACATTGAATATACTGTCTGATCCTAAAGATAATAAAGTCTTGGAAGATAGCAGCGTAATGATAAAAATATTGAATGAATTTATTAGTATGTTTATTTTTGTTGTACCTGAACACATTCAGTCAAGTGGCACATAGCACGCTAATCACGCATGCTAATTATATATACAAAATAGGTATGTAGGAAGGGTCTAAATGAGGAATATAATATATATAGAGGTATACGAATCATCTTATATAATATATACTACTTATAATAATATACAGTATATAATAATATTATATATAATACTATATATTATAATAAACATATATATAAGGGTACCGACAATAGATGCTTATAACATAGTATTTATTTAATAATGGCCGATTCGAAAAAAGGAATGTATTTATATATAATATAATATAACAGTATAGTAGTCCTTTATTAGGGGCGTTTTAGCCGTAGATGACGAATAAATATGGAACGAAATGGTTTGCCAGGTAATTATATATATATGACTATACTCTTGTTCCTGTTACTATAGAAACATAAAATGTTACCACTATCGCACTGTACCATAATATCACTTTAATATCATACATATTATATATCTATGTAATGACTATATATCTATATTAGTGTGATAAGTATAATATATATAATAATTATACACACAGTATCAATATATCTTCGGTAATACTATGAGTGAAAGGTATTTAAATTTGTAAATGTTGTTTTTATAATTTTATCCTATATAATATATATACTTAATAGAATTAAATTAATAAAAATAAGTCTATAGGGCTTATATAATATAGTATAATAGTTACTATCGGGAGTATTTTAAGAAGGCGCTTTGTAGGCAGGTTGGCGCATGAGGTTGTGAGCACGACCGAAAAAAACCACGACTTCGTTTTTCCAAAAAGGTGGGAGGACTTGATCAGACTGCTATTTCCCACAAGTGGGGTTCTTTCAAATGATATTTTTAGTATGTTAGGCAGATAACTTCAAGCATCGTTTCGAAGGTCAAATAAATGAAAATATAGAATTATATCGTACTAATACTTAACGATTATTTTTGGTTTTAGATTACAGAAATTCTCGCTCGTCTACTTAATAGTCATTTGTTGAACAGAATATACTCTAAATTAGATACTACTATATAGAATAGCTGAATATAATAATATAATTATATTATATATAATTAATATATATACAATTATAATATAACTATATAATATAATACTATATTATAATATTTATATAAATAATAAATATATACTTATCTATATATAGATAGATATATTAATATATAATATAATAAAGAATATATAATATTACTATAGTAATTATTATTAATAATATATATATTAGAATAATATTAATACTATTATTATATATACTATAGAATAAACATCTACGAATATTAATATATACTGGCGGTGTCCAAAATGGGACTGCTAGTTTTCGAGATGGTGAGGAAGTAACAGTTAAGGTTTTGTATCATTTCAACAAAGTATTTCATTCAACACTTCAAAATGAGACGTTGTTAAAAAAAAATGATATTTTTGGTCCGTTTCTTTTGGTCGAGTCAATTAAAGGGTATACTTTATACAAATTTCTTGAGTTTGTATCTGGGGAGATATCATATACCATTTTGTGATGTTGAATTGTCTGCAGCCATCGAACATTAGATGAATGCCCTTTTCTTCTATATCTAAATCCATACTTACAACGGTTGTAATAGCTTGATCGACTAGATTATATTGCCGAATGCTTTTCCGGGAGACATATTTTATTCTTTCAATTTTATGCTAATTGCAAGCATGTAATATTTTATCGAATAAGGTTAAACATGCAGATTCGTCATTCATTCTAGTTCTTACCGCTCCTCAGAGTCTTGCATATACTGCTTTATATATCAACACTTATAATAATTAAAAAATTGAAAAACACAAACATCTTCGGTAAACGGCAGTTATTGCCGAATAAGGAAAGGAAAATGAAAAAGTAACAATTCCCGGGCGTCGTATTTTGATGAAAAAAACGAAAAAACCGGGCCCATAGCTTTAAAAAAAAAATTGTTTTTTTTGCCACCATGCTGTAGTAACCAGTGAATGGTGAACAGGTACTAAAACAAGATCGATGCAGTGATCGAAGTAGGTTTGTTAGTAGGAGATATAATAAGTATGTGGTGTGCTAAAGCAGAAAGTAGAATGTACAGTGAGTGGAATGAAGAGGTGATAGCAGCGGTTAAAAGTAAAAAAGAAGTAAGTTGAATGTACTTAAAGCCACTGATGAGGTTTCAAAGAAGATGTTGAAATATATAATGAGGAATAATAAAAATAATATAAAAAATAAGATATATAATATCCATAAATAATAAACTCCACATAATAAGAATAATGATAATATTAATATATAAGAATATTATAAAATAATAGTAATATAAAATATATATAATTTTTATAAATAAATAATAATAATATCAATAAAATTTTATAATAATAATAATAATAATAATAATAATTATATAAGTATATATATTATAATAAATAATTAATATAATTTAATTATTAATTTAATATAATAAAGAAAATAAAATCAATAATTTTTTTTTTCTTGCAGAGTTGATTAATAATAATTCTTCTAATTATTTTCACATTCTCATTATTCGCTTCTAATACCCTGAACCTTGAATGCAAGGCCAGATCATTTTTCTTTCTTTTTAAAATCGAATGAGGATAACATAAGTATCAAACCAAATTGTATATCGATTTATATTCAGATTTATTCAGAATTTAATTTCCGATTTTATATACGATTTATATTCAGATTGATGCGTTTCATAACCCGAATTTTATATCTACTGCAGATTTAAAATGACTAACGAGTCTTTTATTGAGGTTTGCACCATCAATTTCGATCAGAAATAAACTTTTCAAATAGCATAAAAGAGGCTATTGGTTGGTTTTTTGTTTATTTTTTTTTTTTGAAAAAGACAATGATAACGATTTTCATCATAGACCATTGTTGAAAAGGAACTCTGTTGCTTTTCCAGAATAATAACCACCTGATTTTATGAGTAAGAAAAAAAAAATTGCATTCGTAGTTTTGGTTCTAGACAGTTGATATAACTTATAAGCATTAGCCAGTCATCTTGAATAAAAAATCATGACATTATTAATTAAAACTTATAAAGTAGGATATGAGCAGGATAATATAATGAATAATATAATAATAATAATAATAATTAAAATAATAAAATAAAAATGATAATAATCATTATTCAATTGAAATCTTAAAAAAAATTATAAATTGTCAATAATGAGAAAATTAAGAAATAATAATAATATAATAATAATAATAAATAAAAAGAAAAAACACTGGTCCATGATAGATGATTATCATGGTGTAATTGGTAGGTTATAATAACGCTTACAGTGAGTTTTGACTTAACTTTTATATGTATAAGAAAAAATAAATTCTATATAAACATAATTTAGATTAATCATTCATAATACAATATTGTCATGAAAATAAGACTGAAATAATTGCTGCTTCACATTCTCACTAAAACACTGATATAATTAATTCATCTCATAAGTGAGTTTTTTACCCTTATATAGAAAAGGTATAATACAGTTGTCTTAAATAGCCAGAATTAATGTGGAAAGTTACTTCGAAGAATGAAACATTAGTAATTGCATTCCTCCACCCAGATGAGAATAGAAGTCGAACGGGAAAAAAAGTTAACGGTAATTTATGAATTGTCAAAAGAACTGAGGGTGATTCGAATAATTTACGATCCATCCCAACGCTAATTCATACATTATAATATAACCATTTGTTATTCTCGCTGAGTAAAAGAGTATGAATATAATTAAATGACAACGAATTTTCGGGTGATATAAACGAAAAAGACAAGAAACTCTCTCCTCTCTCTTCCCTTCTACATCTCAAAAAAATAAAAAAAAAAAAAACTTCCATCTCGCCCTAAGAATTAAACAAAGCTAGAGATAATAGAGAATAATTCACATCCTCTCTCTCGCACTTCCAGTTTTTTTTCTGGTGAGTTGGAAGCGCTTTACAATTATAAAATATTCAAATTAAATAATAGTTTATTTCTTAATTTTTTCCTTAAAAGAAAAAGTCTAAATTTATTTCTTTTTTCTTTTAAAATAAATAAAAATGAGTGATTAGTTAGAAAAAGACATATCAATTTAATTTTTGCCTCTATTTCAAGCTAGAATTTATAAAGATAAATGAAAAACAAGTTAGTTTCAATAATTCAATGATTTTTATAGAATATTAGAGCGATGGAGCAAAATAAAACAACTCTTTTGTATATTTTATATAAATACTGAAAAGATATAATAATAATATAATAAATAAACATGATAGATAGAAATAAGTATGTTTCTACCTGACTTAATAAAAATAATATAAATCACTAATTTTATATAATATAATATAATAAACTAGTAATTATATATATAAATAAATAGAGATAAACCAAAGTAAAAATAAGATAATATTATAATAAATATAAAAATAAATATATTATTTTTATATAGTGTATATAAGTATTATATATAAATATATATTTTAAAAAATAATTAAAAGAGTATAATGTACAGAAATACTATATAGTATAGAGATATAATATCTAGTTTTAATATTAAGAGTGGTAACGAAAACCAATATTAAGTATATGCCTAAACAGGGTATATATAGTATATAACTAAATAAAAAGAGAATAGGATGAAAACCGAAAAGTAGGTGAGGAGAATGTTATAAAATAAATCAGCTAAATTGTGAAACAAGGTGTATAACATTGATCAAATCTACTAACCAAATTAAATGAAGTCTTTTTTAAGTAGTAACACAGAGAATATGGTGGATGTGTGCAAAGTAGAAGTAAAAATGTAGATAGAAGAGTGGCTGGAATGAAGGGTATTGGCAGAGCGGTTGAAAATTTAAAAAAAAAGCATGGTTGAATGTGCAAAAAGCCAATGATGGGTATCGGAAGAAAGGGTTATGGAAATATATAATAAGAGCTAAAAAGAAAAGAGGTAAGTAAACAGTTTGGAAGGAGGATTTGGAATGGGGAGCTTAACATGGGAACGAGTAGGAAAGATCTATCTGCTGGAAGGAAAAGGTAACGATCGTATTATGAATGAGATAACGAATATGCCTAACATTAGCAGTAATGAAGAGGTGATAGTGTATGTGTGGTGGTTTAATGGTGTAAGATGAAATATGTAGATTTTGGGGGATTGAGGGCGTTAGTTGTTGGAAGTGGTAATAGGTAGAACAGTAGAAGATAGAATGAAATGGTAAATGCCTGCTTGATAGATAGTGGAATTACACCGGTGATACGAAACAAGAATGGATGTGAGGTTGTGATTGACTAGATGTAGAAGTTTTTTAAATAAAATGTTTATGGGAGGGTATACGCTCTCCGAGTGATTAGAAGACCGCAGTAATAGTACCCTTATTTTATAGATAAGGGTAAAGGGGATTAGAGGAAACTTTAGGAACTATAGGGGAAGTAGTTTATTGAATGTTGTATAGATTGAGAAAATTAGAGAGAAAAAAGTGCACAATTGTGTGTTATATGTTTAATTGATCTGCAAACAAGAAATATGAAGGATTTAATAGATAAAAAAAAAATCCGTGGCAGAATGCTAGTCGATTTATATGGTGTTTTGTGCTAGGGATTCGTAAATGGATATCAAAAAGTCCAAGTGTGACTATTATATGAAGCGTGTTGCAACAAATAAACGTAGGTGAAGTGATTGTTTTACTATTAATGTGGAGTTGAGGCGCAGGGATGTTTGATTTATGGTCTCCATTGGTGTATTCTTTAATTTAAATATATATGTATATGGGACTGACTTAAGAAACTAGAGTGAGGTGGGTAGGACAGCGCGTTAGATAATGATGGAGAAAAGAAGAGGGTGGAGGGTGACCTGCTTTACTCGAAAACCGCCGGAATTGAATGATTGGTTTTGTATGGCGATCTTTAAAGATTATGTGTTAGATTTGTAAGGAGAGTTTTAGCAAGCGTGGTGCTATGAAAATAACAGGGTTTAAAAGTAAATTTAGATAAGACTATACAGGTTATGGTAATGAATTGCGGAGATGTCCCCGCGTTTTTGTGTAAATTCATGCGTTGGGATTATGGGGGGGGGTGGAGCAATTGAAACAATGTCTGAATTTAAATATTTAGGATAATAAGTTGAGTTCGGAGATAGATGAGTGCAGTGCTGTAGTTGGTAAAAGTTGTGAATGGTAGCTAGGTGACCATGGTGCAATTAAAAATTCCTTGGTGGACTTACAAACGGAACTAAAATACTTGAGTGGCAAGAGTTTTGCAGGATGGGATATTGTTACCATTGTTGCAAAAATGATGGTCGTTCCCTTCCATCGTTTCTCTTTAAAAAAAACATTAGCCTTTCCGTTCCATCGTTCCTTTTTGAAAATTGAATTGGCCGTTCCGTCGTTCCAGAAAGTGTTTGCGGTCGTTCACTTTATTCCCCGTCTCCATGAGTGATTTTTACTTTTTATGGAGGCCACAAACTGCCAGTTGCGTTCAATACATTGAAAAAAAAGATTCCGGAAGTAATAAAGTGATTTTTTCACACATCATCTTATTAGAGCTCTAATTTTTTTGAAACTGTCTTTAATTAAATATTATCAGGCCTGCTTAAAGTGATTTTCTAATCTGTGATGGTGGATATAGAAGCCAATACATTATCTCACCGATATATTACTTACAACTAAAAATAACATTAATATATATAAAATAGAAAAAGAAATAAACTGATTCCAAGTCTTAAACAATTTCGGTCTACACAGCAGCATTGTCAAAAATTATATATAATTAATTGTTAAATAATTTTTATGGTCATTATCCCCTTAAAATCCCCATACCATTCACGGCATATTATATTCCCGTTTTCCGGTTTAATCGTACACCAATATAATACAAAAATAAATATAATAATCAATAATAATAAATAAATATGATAAATAATAAATAAGATACTAAAATTCTGTAGTAATATCTATTATAAAATAGTTAATTTTGTTTTTGATGGAGCCAATGCAATAATAAATAAGAATAATTGAGGAAAATAGAAGGAAGAAGATATTTCACACTCATTCCAGGGAACATACAAAAAAAAAATTGGTGAAACGTAAATAAAAAATTTGGTATAAGATTAATTAAAAAATAAGTAATACCTATAATAAATATATAAAATTAACATGTAATTACACATTTTACGTATATCATGAATACATAAACTGAATCTCCAGATGCAAGAAAGGAACATACATATCATAAAATTAATATAATAATCCCCCTAATCACGAAATGCACCGACATACCCGCTAACCGGCCGGGCGGATACAGATAAACGCTTTTATATCTGTTTTCTCTCCGCCACATATATAATTTCTGTTTCTATTAATGTTTTTCGTTCTCATTTTCTTTTCCTCGTGTACCACTTTTTTATATCTAATTTATTAATATTTTCAAACTGTAATACATTTCCTGTCCGCGTTTATAGGAGCACCTATCTGGATATTCGCGAGGTATGGCAGATTTTTTTTTGGGTGAAGTAATATCTAAAGGGCAGATATAGGAACTTTGAAACGTTCCGCGTAAATTCTTATTTTTCTTCTAGAGAGAGGAATTCAGTAAAAATTTTTTGAAAATTTTAGGGGCCCGGTTGAATTTTACCGGGATTTTGTGGAATATTATATCGGTATAAAATAGATTTATTCCCAAAATTTAATTAACGTCGTTTAATTATAGTGTGATCTTTTATTTTGTGGTCAGGAATTTTAATTTATTTTATTCACTTTAACTGCCAATTTGTAGTAATCCTAGATGTTAATGATGTGGGATGTTTAGTTGCGAAAATTGTTATATAAGATTGGAGATGCCAATTTCTAGAAAGTTTAATTAAAGAATTATATCAACCGATGTGTGCAGTAAGTAGGATTATCTGGGGTCAGATTTTAACAACGTATTTAGGTAATTTGTACCTCTAGAGGTGACACCGCATCGAAATTATATGAAACTTGTGAGAAAAAAAATATGGTCTCAGAGAAGATTTGGGTGCTATTGTATTATTAGCAGAGATGAAACAATAAAAAAAAAAAACTCTCTCTATCTCTCAATATTATGTTTATAAACAATGTTAGGGGATATAGATGCCGGGTAAAGTTATAAGCTATTTCAAGAACTTGGCTATAAGATGTTTTCTTTATAATAGACACTTGATACAAATATTAGCAGCATAATTATAATGCGCTATATTACAGTAAAGACAAAAATATAATGAGACTAGTTTACATGCTGACCCTGAAGAAATGCAATAAATAATAATAAATGAATGATCAAGGTATTCATTATAATTTCATATTTTATATAAAATAATAATATATAATAATAATAATGAATAATAAAAATGAAATAACTAAATAAAACACTCAGGTATGTTAGTTTTATTGACGTGGGAACTTTATTATAATTGCGACCAGTCTGATTCTTAATCTTTTAATTATTACTGAAAAAAAATCCATATAATAAGTGCCTAGGGACTGCAGCCGTAGCCCTGTGCCCTTGTGCTGGTATATAATTTAGGCCTAGAACAAGCCTTTCACAAAATAACCTGAAACTATTGCTGTCCTCACATTTCCCAATGCAGAGCACATGGTGGTACCATCATATGAATTTCTTTTGCTCACTATAGTGTGAGCTCTACCTAATATAAATTTAATATATCAGTATTCCCTTAATACGAAAAATTTAAAAATTGATTTTGGATGAGAAAAATAGACTTAAATTCCATTCTTTCACTTAGAATAAAATGTGCGATCCCTTTAAAACAAGTTAAAAATTTTATTTTGAATTCAAAGACTAGTCTCTATTTTCATAGTTTACTGTATCCCTGCGCCTGAGAGAATGCTAATATGCATGGAGATTAGGTGATGTGAATTTGATTAATTGTTTCTTATAGTTATAATTGATAATATTAGGAAGTGTAATTTCTTGACTCTAGTGGTTTTTGCTGGTTATAAATAATCTTAAAAGAAACTTTTCATAATTACCTGGAGGCCCTTTGCTCTAAGTTCTCTTTTATAGTCCGTCTCTTTCTATCTCTTCCTCTCTATTCTAACTTTCGTTCACTAGGTTGGTTGCTATAGAGCTGGTTCTCTTCTACTCCTCGTCTCCTCTGATCCGACCTCTATCAACAGACCCTGAAGGCTAGCTGATCACGAACGCATTTCCATCATCCAACAATAATCTTACCAGCTAAATCTAACCCCTCTTACTCGTTCCCTCACACAGATGTTCTCATCCTCTCTCTCTCTTCTTTCTCTTCAAACTTAATTCCTTCCTCTCACTAAGTTTCCTCTATTTCAATTCCACCCCATGCCTGCCTGTGCCCCCTTATCTCCACTCTTATGCTTTCTAATCTCTCTTCCTCTTCCTCATTTTCTCTCTTTCTCTTCCTGTCTCTCTCCCTGTCTCTCTCTCTCTGTTACTTTCAAAGTTCTTCCTGACCGGCTTTTTTTGCTTTTTTTTCCTTCAACCCTGCTAAGAGACTTCATACCTTTTCTTTTCATTTTTCCTCCATCCTTTCACTCTCTACCCACCACACACATAACCAAATAATTCTCCTCACCACTTCTTCATCTTCCACTTAACTCAATATTATTCACATTGCATACACACTAGTTGTGGTATACTTCAACCTCCCCCCCCTTCTCCTCCACCTGTTTTACCTATCTCTACTAACAACTTCTACTATCTATAACAATTAATATAGATAATATCAATATATATTATCTAGTATATAATTTTATATAAATAATAATAATCTAATAAACAATTAATTATACTATATATATATATATATATATATAATAATATAATTATAATATATATAAAGCTGATTTAAAATAAATAGTTTAATATAATTAGAATATAAGTATATAGCCACTATCAGACCAAAAGATTAATTACATAGTAAAAAAGTATCCTCTATAATTTTTGGAAATTTCTAAGTCAATTACTTCCTACTGTAAAAAAACCATATATTACACGAGAACTACATGCTCAAGGGGTTTTGTAATAATAATATTATATATATATTAGTTAATTAATATATATATACTTATAAAATATAAATTATATATATATATAGTGTATAATATATATAAATACTATATAATATTATATATATTAGGTATATATTTATCTTATTATATATATATATATTATGAATATATATAATTAATATAATATAAAATTTTAATATAATTTATATAATATATATAAATTTATTTATATACATTTACAAACATAAAATATCTCGAGTATACGAGCATGCCAGATTTTGCTGATCATTCAATCGATTTATTGTATGTCACCCGTCCAATCAAAATACATTCTATATGTATTCTTTAGATCTATTTATATATCATTTTCTTTCCATTTATATATTTTTACTTTCATTGGTTAAATTACGAACCTTCCACTCGTCTATCTTTAAAAATAAAATAACCTCCTATGCAATCCTATTTTAAATATTATTGCACTCTTGAAAAATGTCTTATCGACACGTTATTTCTACCATAATTTTTATGTATATTTAATTTTCAAATGCTTACATTAAAGTATCCTCCATAAATAAATTAATTATTTCAGTTACCTTCATGACTCTTTCGAGTACTATTTAGAGTACTCTAGATACTTTCAACTTGAGGATGCTTAGTTATGGCTTTGTTTCTGGGTTTATTTGTTTCACGGAAATACGTGATTGTAAATAATGAGTTAACAGAGTCCTAGAACTACCATTGACAAATGCACACAATCGGATTGTTGTATTATACTATAAACGTGTCAAAATGTAAAGAGAACCACAGGTCTGCTTGAATATTTGTAGTATATATATATGTTATTGATATGTTGTGTTGGTTGGCTTATTTTGCAATCTATATATGTTAAATAATTGATATATATATATATAATCTCTATAATATACTGTCGATACCTTTACATTTATCTTTGTACTATTATTCCAATAATATATTATGATATATTATATATATATAACTAATAATAAATTAATATAATATATAATAATCATATATATATACTACTATATATATATAATATATATATATTATATATATATATAGAATTTTTATTTTTTTATTCGTAATAATATTATTATATTAATATAAAATTAAAATAATATTTAAAATATATTTTTTTTAATTTTTAGTTATTTATTATAGATTTATTTAAACTCAATAATAAATAATAATAAATAATATAATATAAAATAATATAAAAACAAGAAAGAATTTAGATGTGTTGTAGTAAATAAATTGTTTTTGGCAGCACTACAACAAAAAGCCTATGACGAATTAAGTTATGCAGTGTCTGTTAATATTCTTGACAAACAAATAAAAAAAATTTATTTAGCAAGGAAAAAAATATTAAACTGTTAAAACTACCAAAATCATATATTTATTTAAATTAACCTGTATATATATAATATATATATAAAATATATATATAAATATATAAATAATATATTATATATAATTATTATAATATCTACTATATATATATATAATAATATATATATATTATTATAATATTAATATAATATATTATAATATTATATATATTATATATATATTTTAATTATATATATATAATATAATATATATATTCTATATATATATATATATATATATATATATATTATATATATAATATTATAATTATAATATCATAATATATATATATATATATATTATATTATATATATATATATATACATATATATATATAATATTATATATACTATATAATAATATATATATATAATATATAATATATATATTATATATATATATTAATATAATACATATAAATATATACTATATATATATAATACGTATTATATAATATATAATAATAATATATATATAATAATTAAAATAATTAAATATATATTATATCTATATATAATAATTATATATTATATTAATATATTATATATATATGTATATTAACACGTAAAAGAATTTTAATTATAGATAATTTATATTTATATATATAATAATATATATATTTAAATATAATAATAATTATATAATTATATAATAATACTATATATAATAATATATATAATATTTATTATATATATATATATTAAATATATATATATAATATAAATATATATATTATATAATATATTAATATAATAGTTATATAATATATATAATGAGGATATACAGCTAAATTTTTAATTTTTTAGAGCGTACACAATAAGCATCATAAATAATATATAAGTAGTCTACCTAGACAATAAGTGGTAATAATAATTAAACTTAGTCGCAAGCGCACAAAGCGCAGCTATTTCAAAAATATCAAAATAAATTAAGTCACTAGTACCATTTTCAAACTTCGCCAATCATATATATAATAATATAGTCAATATAATATAGTCTATATATATATCATATAATTATATATATATATAATAAATGTCCATATCCCAGAAAATCAAAATGGTAAAAATATATGTCTTTACTTTTAAAACTAAGCGTGTACACGTACGGGTAACCGTTGCAGGGATGGTAAGTAGTATTACATTTACATAGGAGTCCACATGGCGTAATCAAGTGGATGTTTACCTCGTGAGTAAGTGAATCCACTTCAAGGGGAGCAGTACTATACAAAAAACGAATTACGCAACAATCGACGAAGATATAAAGACGCATATGTATCGCTTACGTAGTTGCACTTATGGGTAGAATGAATTTTTTTTATTAATAACAAAATCTTTCTTATTATCCCACGAAGTGGTAATATATATTTTTAATTATACCAGATACAAAATTTGATATGGTTTCTATCTCTGAATTGAAAAAAGTCTTAAACACAGATATAACCATCAAAGAAAAAAAATAATAGCGAATCTATTACATTACTCACCTCAGACAAAAGAGAATACCCAACAATTTTTTTATCAAACTATAAATTCCAACTCTATAAACAAAATCACCATCCAAGACTTGACCTTTGATTCACATACTGTATATGACATTCATGCTCCACATCAACAATATCACCTCAAGAGCCACGCATACCAAATGCGCTGAAAACTCAAAACTCTAACTGAAACAAGCTTTGACCAACATAAAGAAACCTCCTCAATTGAATACATAATATCTCCGCCCCCTTCCGAAATTTGCATCACCTGCCTGGGCTCCTTCAATATCACAATCCAATATTCCGAAACTTGAAACTGGACAAAATAAAGCTCGCAGGATAATAATAGGCTGCCTTCCATCCACAGCCATCCATCATCTAACTGAAGCAAATATTCTACCTTTAAAAGCCGATCTGGACATGATAGGCAGCCAATTTTACAGTAAATCACTCGATAGATCACCCCCTTCATCAAACATTACAGCAACCCCCTGTACCTAGAAGGAAAAAAATCACACCAGTATTATACTATTCTAACATCTAACACGCTCTCAACCCCTACCCCACCCCACCAAATCCAAATACTCCCATTATTAAACACATCCACACTAAGTTAACTTGGAGAATGATCTCTGCATGCCCAAATAACTCCATGTACGGTACTTGAAGCACATGCACCAGAAATATCCCCTACAAAACAAATCTTATACTGTCAAACCCGTGTAATGTTGTCCATCTTTGGTGGCCTGTTTCTTGGCCCAGGGGCAAAGCAAAAAAATGTGTATCTTACTTTTTCTTGAATTTTAACGTGTTAAATTCAAAAACATTCGAGACTATGAAGGTAACATATTTCCTTTGCCTGTCTGAGAATTGACATGGACATATATATTTACACTGAAGGTGATTTTTTTTACCCTTTTTACTAGTTATTGATACTGATTAACCCGTATATAGGTTTCACAATATCAGATTAATTGTATTCAAAATATGTAATATTTTGAATCTTAAATGAAATTCTCAACAAAAACTTATCAGCTTTCATACTTCAATAGCCATTCACACCTACAATGACTGAAGTAGGAAGCAAGAATTTTAATTACATTTAAACCAATTTTATTTCAAAGATATTGCTGATTCTTGAATATGGGAAAATATTCTTAAAAAATCTTTAAATATTAATAAGTTAAAATAATAATAAAAAGTTAGGTAAAAAAAAAATTTCTAATAGGATTAGATACACAGGTAGATGATCAAAATCACTGAACATATTAAACATTTTAAAATAAATATACTAGAAAAAGGTTAGAGTAAATCTTGAGTAAAAAATATATTTGCAAGGTCTAAGGGACTCGATATTATGATAATAGGTTATTAATTTATTATGTTTTAAGATTTGTAAATAGAAAATGAATATACTCCTGATATGCCTATGTTTCTTATTATTTTTCCAATTTTCTTTTCTTTTCTTTTTTTCTTTTTTTGATGAATCTAATCACATAATAGTAATACTTATATACTTTCCTTTTACAGAGAAAGTTAAAATGAAATAGCATAAAATCGGACTGTAAATATATTTGAAATTTATTAAAGCTATATTTAGTTAGCTTTATTTTGTCTTCATATTTACTATATTTGATTAGATTTACATATATAAACGATAAATTTATAAATAAGTATAAAGTCATTAATTGAAAAATTAAGTAGGAAATTCCCTATTTCCCGCTCTACCCCATGAAATGGTAAATTGCTAAATTTAAGCATTATCATCTGTAATTTTATCATTGGCCCAGTACGGCATCATTATTATCATACATAATCAAGAAAGATCATTATTCTGTGAGTACAATTTCTAGTAATATACTTGTCAGATGTTTTAAAAAGTATCTCATATAGGCCCTATTATATAATTGTTAATTGTGTAGTTACAGCTACAGGAGACAATTCTGACCTTATGTAGTTCTTTTGAAACTTACCTATTGTTAACTGTTGCTTAAGATGCGAGTAGACTCGATATACAAGATTTTCCATTACCTTTTATGTTGAAATGAAATTAATTAGTTTTAGCATATCACCTTATATTTTAAATAAACCTATAATATATATATATATATATATATATATATATATATATATATATATATATATATATATATATAAATATATATATATATATATAT
>JABUQX010112456.1:0-27943 GCA_015478945.1 Trachelipus rathkii
AATAGAGTATAGATTATGAGTATAGAGGAATAGAGGAACATTTAAGAAATAAACCAAATGAGTATACATAAGGAGAATAGGTTTTAGCTAATTAAAGGAAAATATATAGTGAGTACAAACCCGAGGAATTAGATGCTATCAAAGCTAGTATAACCGAAACGGATAAATTAGTGGGATCGAGAATTTTGTAGAGGTATATATAGGAGTGGGTATAAAGACAGTAATATAGGAAAGGTAAGTAGTGAGGGAAGGACAGTGGGGTCTATTAAGAGGATAATGATGAGGTTTTGAGATGTGCTACAATGAGTAAATAACTGAGTAGATATAGTAAATAGCTCATTTACATCAGAAAGGAGAGTACTATAATGGTATCTTTGAGATTATTTAACCATCACAGTAACAATGCTACTATATAATCTCTTGATCCTGTTTTATTGCCTTTACAGTCCTCTCTATCTCTTTCGATGTGAAAAAAATTAGAGAACGACAACCACAAGTTATCTTTAATTACCCAATGCACACTAAAGCAACCAAATCCAAAAATAGATATTAGTCGGTTATAAGTGGAATATAGACTAATTTTGTTTTTGGCAATATGGTTCCCATGCAATGGTTTGCATGTTTTTTAGGTTGGTTTTTATAACCAAATTTGAGTTTATGTTTTTTCTTACGATGGCATGGTTTAATGTACCTGGGTTTAAAACGCCCAATGGTTCTTTAAAACTCCAAAGGAGGGGTGGTTGTTTTGTTAAGAACATCCTACCAAGTTTTTCACTTCGCTTACCTGATTACCTATATAATAATATTTATTATTCAGGATAATTATTGGTTTTGTGAGTTAGTATCAGATTATAGTTCCATAGTTTAATAAGGATAGTATTAGGGTGTATTATATATGACCTTATTAATAGCACCTCACGCAGATTTCTATACTTTATATTACATGTTTATTTATTTATGATTATTATTATATATTGTATTAATATATTAACTACATTTATGTTAATTGTTATTTATTAACGTGATGTAAGGATTCATCTTTGTTAATCGTGTATATGTCTGTACTTTTTTATTGATAATTTATATTTATATGTATTAGGTAACCCTGAATTCACATTAATGAGATTATTCATATTTTCCGGGGTTTTTTCCTGGACTTTATAAGTGTTATCTTGTGTATGAGCCTGCATCTTCGACATCCCACTACACGGCTCATCTAACTGTTGCTTCATTTCGCCCAATATCTGTTATAATATATGTAAATATTGCGGCCTTCTTGCGCTAGCGATTTGCAGTGTGCGTGCGGGGTGGGGCGGTGCGGTTGCGTAGGACGGGGAATGGTGTGGTGTGAATGCGGGGTGTGGGTGTGTGGGGTGTTGTCTGAGTACTCGCCAGTAGGTGGCTGTATGTGAGATAGTTTCTAGGTTGTGTTGAGTGTAGTGTGTGTGTGGGTAAGTGCTGTGTAGGAGTTACGGGATTGATGGTGTTCTTGTAATGTCTGATTTAGGTGTTGTGTGTTCGTTGTGGAAGTTGTTGCTGTGTGTGGCCCTGCTGAGCCCTAAGTGGTTTTTGTAAGGTGTAGCTACAATTTCGAGTAAGTGTAGTATAACTGTAGATTATAGTGCCCTACGACTACCTCGACTATTAAAAGAGAGTTGGCGTGGCCGGGTGTGCCGAGTTGGTGTGTGCGGATATTTTGGGCCGTTAAATAACGCCGTATACAATATTAATAATCAATGACTAATTTAAGTAATAAATACATGATAAAGATTTTAAAAATTAACAGTAAGAGGCAAATCATAAATGTGAGATTTATGAAAAGACTACATATGTAATGCATGTTTTCTTCAAAGAACAAACTTGGAATAATATTTTATTTTATAAGAAGACTAAATACTAATAAAATTGTCTTCTAAAAAATAAAACATTGCATTAATGACTGCATTGTAAATAGTGTATGAAAAATAAATAAATAGAATTACATACAAGTTTTGAACATGGGGTTGAACCTGCGCACCCAGGAAAGGGCTCAAGACCCTGTCAGGTCTGGGGTCAGCGCTAATTAAATCTCCAATCTTTCACATATAGTCCTCCTCAGGGTACCTCTCTCTCTCGATCAGCGGGGTCTTCGTTCATTGCGACGGTATTTCTTCATTTTGCCTTCTCACATAGATTTTCCTCTTTCACCGCAGCATTTTTCTTTTTGCACTCTCGTTCTTAACCTCAAAGTTTTCATGTTACCGTTGCCAGTGGCCACATAATTTTTGCGGAGTTTACGGGGTGTTCCAACACGTCTGTGTGTGCTAGGTTCTATTGGTTGGTGGGCAATCCTATCTCTTCTTATGTTTAAATATGTGACTGTTTTTGTTTTCTCCATTCAACTGCCTCCTTCACACGTTCTTCAGTCCCATCCACCCCTCCGAGTGAATGTAAATTTTATCCATCGTTTCCTCTCTGGACTCAAGAATCATAGATATTCATTTTAATGAATTCGTATTTAAATATAAAATACCCCATACAAAACAATATACATCAATATAATATATGATAATAATACATAATTAAGATAATGAAATGATACTTGCCTAAATAGTATACAAATATAATATTTAAATAATCATCCAATCCACATGGCATTACTTCCAAATAAAATCATTGAGAACCCTAAGATTAAAATATATCACAAAAAAGTATAAGTAGAAGATGGCTAACAATTAAGTTTATTTTTTTTCATATTCTAATTAAATATTATTACATTCATTATTAGTTATGTAGTTGATTATATTATTATTATTATTATTATCTAATTATGTATTATTAAATTAATTATTGATACATAAATTATTAATTATTTTGACTCCTAAGAGGTCTATATTTGAAATTATTCGGTTGCCCTTATTTAGTATATATTGGTTTATTCACAATTCATCCCACCTACCTATATTAAATAATACTACCATAAGAGATAACCTTCCTGATAGTACAGGGTTATGATCAGTGGTAACATATATTAACACATTAGCTTTAATAACCAAAAATAAAAGGGAACTTTCTGGCACCAATAATGCTATTATCATAAAAAAAAAATAATCATAGAAAACTTCTCTTTCCAGGTATAATTTATGGGTATTTTTATATTTATATTACGCTATCATATATAGTTTAAATTATACAGCGGTCGTATAATACTAAAATATGCGTCATAAATATATATTAGTGGCAAAAATTATCTAAAGTCGCACTATAAAAAAGACACAAGTAAACAACAGGGTGCAGAAGCGTTTAACTGGAGGGTAGTATAAATATAATGGCTATACCAGGTTTACTTAATATATACGTATACAACTTAATCTCCCTATTACCTACTTATGCCCTTATATCTAATATATACCCAATACAGGATATGTAATATTAATAGTTATATATATTAATATCTAATTATAGAAATTATATCTAAAATATATAAGGGAATATTTCTTATCAAAAACACCATACTTATAAAATGTAAACCATAGAAATTATCGAATCGCATCTGTCATGAGAAAACGAGGAAACCTAATTTACCCTAGTGATACAATAATGTCGAGTTATTGTTATAATGTTGGTACATAACCATTTTATTATATAATAGTGCCTATTTGAGAGGTAGCACTTTCATCGACAGAAAAAGTTTAAGGCACCACACAAAATGAAAAAAAAACTAACTACTTAAAGACGCAAGAGGTTCACTCATCTTTTTGATATTTTTTATTTTTTTATTATATTTAAGTATCCTTAAAATGAATTTAAAATTTTACCTTTTTTTTTTTTCTTTTATTATTTTTTTTTATTTTTTTTTTTTAATTGTTTTTTCTTACGTTTTGTAATTTTAAAATTTCGGAAAGATGTGTTTCATTAGTTAAAAAAAATATATGGCTAAACATTAATGCCCTGATGATAATTTTATTAGCATCAATTTTTTTTGTGTATTAAACTGATATAAAATAATAAAATAATTAATTTTCTTTATATATTACATTAATATAGTTTTAATACTAAACTTATATAAATAAAATTATTAGTTATATATACCATTTTATTTATTAGATAAGATTCTATATTATTTTAACTTGCAATTAAAATATCGAGAAATTAGTATAAGTATTAAAAAAATAGTCTTTAATACTAACCCTATATAATACATATATACCTAAATGCGAATGCCTAGGTGTGAAAAGAAATGATTAATGAGAAAATATAAAAAGATTATAACTGATTTATATTCAAAATTTCTGAGTCTTAAGAGGATTAGCTGATGGTATTTCCAATTGTTAATTTTATTTTGTTTTTCGGTGCCAACATTTAGGTTGGGTGTATATAGCTCTATTATTATCAAAGTGTAGAATACTCTCGTTTTCTTACCCCCTATATGATTATCGAGGAGGCCTCCCGTAATAACGCCTTATATCTACATATTAGATTCATAATACCTGATCATCGAGAGTGGCGATCTGCCAGCAACATTTTTTACGGCTGGACTCGCGTGATCCTTTCTCAATCTATCTCTCTCTCATCCAGTCTCTCCCTTCTCTCTTGCACTTCTCTATTACATATATCATATATAGGTCATTATTCATTTTTAGTATACCACAGGTACACTATCACCTAGAGGAATAATACTGGGGTTTCGGTGCTTAAATGTTATTTTAATTATTAATTTTTGTAGTATTTAATTTTAATTACTTACCTGTCATAGTATGATGTGCACTCTCCAGCATATCTACATCTTAAATAAAATATAACCCCTATTAATTTCATCGTGGTTATTTTTGTGTATATCTCCAGTTATTCATATAATATAAGAAATTTGATTTATTAATTTAACTCCCGTTTTTTTATATTTTCCTAACTGAAATATATATAATTTACATACTATATATATTATTTATGAGTATATAACATTATTATATTATAATAGCTATATTAGCAATAAATAGTTTTATTGATCACAATTTATATATATTTTTTATTATTACATTAATACTCCTACAAATAAATTAAAATAATGTACTCAGGTAGGCCAAGCCTCTATCCGCTATTTATGACTTAAAGAGGAATGGCAACATCAAAAGTAAACTAACCAGATGCAAACCAAAGGCAATCAATATAGCATCAAAATTTTTTATCAGGAAATATTATGACTCTACAAAAGTCCCACTGCGCCCCCCGGGCAATCATCCGCTATTCCCGATTCACTTAATTGGCCGCACGAATAGTCGCAATTTTTTAATCCGATTTTGGAGCAAATATATTTACTTATATGGTTTATGTACCCTATTTTTTTTTACGCGCATTATATGATTGTCTTAACACTATTTTTGCTAATTCATATTTTAAGGGGGGGGTCATGCAAGGGGTAATATTGATTAATTGATCAATGATATATTTTTTATTCCAAAGCCACATATAGAGCAAAATGTTTTGTTATTGCACAGATCAAAACGATTAGAGGATGGAGACAAAATAAAAAAAGAATAAATCAAAAACCATTGATAGTAATTTTACGTCATGAGTTCATAAGCATGTTCATGGGGGGATTAAATGCCATATTTGTACGCAAAAAGGTAAAACGTTTGGTCACGTCTATTTCATTCTAATGTATAACTTTACTGGAGTTATCGACCGAGTAGGTATTTAAGTTTGCGTGATTTGGTAGGGATTACAAACATTACCCTTGGGTTTCCAAACGGCGTTTTTTTACTCCGTATGCTCAGCACGTAGTACCCGCTCACTAAGGTATAATTAGGTGACCGTAACACGGCGGTCCCTCTGATCTATTCACTACTAAATATTCAGTGTACTATAAATAAAATATATTTACCAAGTATGGGGTTATATTCTTTTAACTAATAGTGTCGAGGGGTTTTATTTCACCATAATAACCATAATTATTGGGAGGAGATTTCTAGTTTCACCCAACTCAGTACCCAAACCAATCACGGCTCGTATATAACTATATGATATTCCGTGAGTAATCTCATATCTATTCCCAGCCTATCCTATATAGCTAGTATTACCCTGATAGTTGTACTTTCCCTATACGCTAGCACATCATGGGCAAATTTAGTCTTATACTCTCTATTACTTTATAATTATGATGCTCCAGATTTACTGAATTTACTGTGAATATGGTGAGTTATTAGGTTATCGTCACTAATATAGTTAACATATATTTGCAATAATTTTGAGACTACTGAGCGGTTGGTACGTAGTAGTTAGAAGTGAATACCCCAATACTAACTATAATGAGGCGTTATGTAGAGTGTAGGTGACCGCGATAATTTTTTAAATTATGACAATTCCTATGTTATTACTGCAACAGTGCTAAATATCAGTTCTCAGTATCACTGATATAATGCTAGGGATCTTACTATAATAGAAGTACAACTCCCTCCTCACATCAGGTAATTATGCTAGATCCCCCATGACCCATTTAAGTCCACGAATAAATTCTATTTTATATTTTCACTTAGGTTTTTAGCGCTTCTGAACTAGGATCACCTGATCTTACACCCAAGTAAGTACCCCCTACACCCTCACCTCACTTCTCAGCCCACTCCCGCTCTTCCCCCCCCCATGACGCGCTGTGGAGCCACCCTCTCCATCTACCTCATTATCCGACCCAGTTTATTTCCTATACACCTGAAACAAACTTTCTAAAACACCTGGTCTCCCTCCACGGTCCGCTCACCTCACACTTATTCCCTTGTACACTCTACACTGTGAGTCAAGCACGAACACTATTGTCTAGACTCATCATTGGCACAAGAGTTCATAGTATATAGATTGTTTACTTCAGTGTCTAGTCTCGACATAAGTCACGCAGCAAACTCACTCATGTAGACGAGATACTCACACTATGAAAATCTGACTTAGAGTACAATTTTTTATTACGTAAAACGCCATTTATGTGATTTGACATGATTTACGTAATTATAGATTATGTTGAAAATGTCAAGTTACAAAAGCTTTGAAAAGTTTTATAGAACAGTCTAACAAGATGATTATTCTGTGCAACTAAAGTAGTAACCTGTATAACACTCATATATAGTCAGCATGAGTAGCATACGATAACATAAACCTCGGTATTTCGAATAAAGCATCCTGCAACTTTGGAAAGTTGTGGAAAAATTTAACAAATCGTTTGAAACGAGAAAAAAGCAGGCGTGTAGTACGCAAAAAAGCACATTGGTCTTGGTCAAAACTCTCATAGACAACCTGAATGTCTGAAATCAGCCCGGAATAGTTGTTAGTTCCGAGTTCTGAATTTAGTTTGGAGTTAGTAAAAATGGTTCCTACATCGAAAAGATATGATAGAGGTACTGAGTATACAAATTTGTGTAAATAAGCCACATGTAGTATTTTGGCTAATCACTGAAATGAGAGGAAATTATATTGTAGCTTCACTCTACAGTCTGTTGTTCTGATTTGGTGCGTTGTTGTATGAGTAACTCACAGTACTCTTTCACTTCGTCTCAATTTTAACACATGGGGCAACGTTAGAGAAAAATTTCTACAGGATGGTACATGTGACACAAATTCTGGTGGCTTGTTTTGTGAACATTTTCATAAATCCAATACACTATGAGTCACTCTGTACCTCCTACAAAACATCACATTTCGAAAAAGATTAGTGAATAATGCAAAGAATTAAAATGTAATCAAATGGCGAAACAAACACTGATTGTACATACTTATCTGCTCCAATTTACTTGAGTGGAGAATTGACACTTTAGTTGACCGTCACCTCACTCATAAACTTGGTGACTACAAACCGAGAGGATAATTGTTAGAGCATTTTGAACCTCCGAAGCCAGTAAACAAGACTGCGAAATCACTCACGCACTCACGACTCAAAACTTATATACAATCTAAGTAAGACTATCAGAAAAATCATCAATGGACTGACGGATAACGACCAAAATAAATAAAATTGCAAATTAAAACACTGTTACAATTAGCTAACAAAACAAACACTTGGAATTTCACATAAACCCTAGCCCAGTTCATCAGATGGATCGCTTTCAACCTCAGCCTTTTTTCCGTTATCACTGGCCGGACACTCCAGGAATTTATCATTTAGTCTAGCGAACAACTAACCTGGGCTCAACTATAGTTTTCACGGTTACCGATACACCCCCTCGGTACACTCACATGCTTGTAAATAACCATATTATGGGGAGGTTAAAACGGATCTATCGTACAAACTGTAAAACAAATCAACATTTGTTATTTAACTTATTAGTGATATAACCATTAGCTCCAAATTGTACGGCTAGTAGGGTGGAAGGATATGCTGTAATAGGTTCCTATCACGTTTTATGTTGTAGTTATGGTGCTAAGCTTTGGGGAGCCACTAAGAAATTCCAGAACGACAAGCATGATAAAGAAACTTTTCTAATATTTTTAATCACTATAACCATGTCTAGTAACTATCTTTGTTGACATTTACGCTGCTATTTTATTTTTGAGGTGTTTTTCCGTAACCTGTTCTGTAACCACAATTCTGCCAAATAATTTTGTGAAAAATTTACAGTAATCTTCCATAGGCGTACATAATATTCGATTTGGGTTATTTTCTTTAGGAGGGGTGCCTCATTTTTTAGGATTGGGACACGCCCAAAATACGGTTCATCGGAAGGGACTCGGAAGAAAGTCTCCCCGAAGAGAGCGATCTCTAATATTCAGTACATTTGAATTCTTATACTAGTTCCACTCCTCTTGGGCTGCCGTAAATCTGCAATGCTTCTGTACACAAAGAGGGGAACAAAATATCGATGGACTTGGATCGGAGCATTAAAGAATGCGCACATAACTGACATCATCCCATTCCAACCACGTCCGAGTGGAGGGTGCTACCCGCGAGATGGGCCGTGAATCTGGGAAGGTGCCGCCAAACAAGCAGCGCCGGTTTCTGTCTTGAATTAAGCGATCAATTTTTACAAGTGTATGAGGTTTGGGAAGTGTCCGCCGTCTAGCGAGGGGGAGGTTTTCTACTTGATGGTTCCCTGCATCCCCGCTTCCACTTCTGGGGGGTCTTTCTACCTACGGTAGTTTCCCCTACCTGAGCTGAGAGTGTTATGGATAAAACGTGAGTTACGTGAATGTCCTAGCGCTCTCTCCCAGGGCCTTGGCCACACTTCGGTTAACCTGTTGGTTCTTCTCACCGCGACTTTACAAGCTACCTTCAGGATTACTTTCTTCATCGGAATGAACTCGGGTTCAGCCCATAGCTAGAGGGCACTTTAAGCAATCAGGCCAGAAAACAGGCGTATTTGCCCGTTCCATTGCTCAGTTCTACTGGAGACCACACAAGAAAAATTGCTCGAGGATGGAGCTGTACATATACGTCTTATCTTCTAATTTATAAAAACGCTATACTTGACACATGAAGAATAGAGAAATCTAGGCAGTATTAGATATGTAGGTATATCTATGATATTACTATATTGTTTTACGAGATATATATCTTCATTTGACAGCCAGATAGATAGGAAACTGAACGCTGCACTCGCTCAGTATTTTTTAGCTGCTCTTTTTCTCAAATAATATATAATTTGAAATCAGAAGAAAAAAAGATGATATCACAAACATTATTTTTCATTTGTTCCTCATTTATGTTATAGCGTATCTTTTTGGTGATCAACATTAGAAGGTGTTAACAAGTTTAATATTATCTAATTATAACTTATTGTTTTTCGTTTTAATCAATCTCTGTTAATAACACACATGACCCAAAAGGAAACTAAACGAAGAATTTTATTTCTATTCAGAATTTGATAAGACATAATGTACGCAATTGAAACCAGACTGAATAACATTTTTATATAGCTATTTGTTCATCACCCCTTCTATAGTATACGATATAATATACAGTAAACTTTATTGTAATAACTTTATACACCTAAATCTATAGAAAGTTGCTAAGAACCTCAAATCTAATTATAGTGTAATTATATCCATCAGTAAATATTTTTGTGATTTCGATTAATTGTTAAAGACTTTTTATTATTATTATTAATATATATTTTTTTTTTTTATTATTTCTAAAATTAGTATTTATTTTCAATTATTACGATTATTTACTTTAAAAGAACCTTTTCAAAAATACCAGTAAATAGCAAATCATTAAATAATAATTTTGAGTGCTAAATCGATTTTTGGAAGTTCTTTATACCCTCAAGAAAAAAAAATCTCAGATTCTTTGACGAAAGATTGCCATTTTATTCATTTTTTGTATAAAAGACTCATAAATTCTTCGATGAAATTTAGGAAAAATCGGATCTTTAGGCAAGAAATGGCCACTGCAAGGATAACTATAGAAGAAGAAATATTTATTAAATTTTTGCAACTATATGAATTTCAACAAAGATTTCTAAACTAATAACTAAAGTTCAATTTAAATTTTCCTTGAACATGTATTCCTTGTCGGTCTGTCGGCAACGCAACAAATATTTGTAAAAAAATAAAAATGTTATGAATCAATAATATTATGACGTCACTCAGAATTATATTTTTATGACGTATGTAGACCAGTATAGTTTAAAGAAAGAAGAACAGCATTTTTAGAAATAGAAATGATCAGTATTAGCTTTCATTCTTGCACTCAAGTCACTACTATTACTCACCATTCTGTCTTCTAGCTCTCATAGTCCGTCCTTTACCTTCCTATATTCCTTCAATCTCTTATCCTCACCTATTCTTTACTCATCAATTCCTTCAATCTTATTCCCAACCCTCTTCGTAATGCACTAACTTTGCCTATGCATTTTATATTATATCTTTCTTTATATTCAATATGTAATTAAAATTGAGTTGTTTCATCCTTATTACTTGTGCCATCTTTAAGTCCTCTGCTGACTTTCACCGTTATGCCTTCGTCTCCTCTCTTCCTTCCTTAATTCCTGATTCCGTCTCTTTACCTTCTACACTATCCGTTTGCAATTTCTATACTTTTATCTTCTAAAAATTAAATATTATCAATATATACTGGAGTAGTTCTATTACCTAAGATCACAAGCGGTTAACCCTAATTTTTTCCTTATTAACACGATTACTTTATAGTCTAGAAAACTCTTTTAAATATTCCCACTATCACACACGTTTTGGACTGATATGGTCTGAGGTTTTATGTCTGGTATTGTTCTGGATGCCCGCTCCAAGTAATGAGCGTTGGCTGGGGTATCCTGCGGTGCCAGCAACGCTAATGAAAGAATGTTGATACCGCAAATCAACTAACCGGCGCGGCCGCCCGCACATGCACGCGCTTAAAATTATAAAATTTAATTAGTTAATTTAAACACACATTTATTTACGGTTTCACGTTATAAGTTCAATAATTCATGAATAAGCTAATAATTTAGAGGTCGTTCATATGAACAAGTACTAATTATTATGTATATTTAATAAAAAGTATAGATAAGGTTAAAGTTAAAATATTATTAATATATATAAGTATATGTTAAATTTTTTATTTTAAAATTTAATTATTTGAAAAATATATACAGCACAGTTTACAAAGAGATCGTGCTATCGGAACACCAAGTATTTTCAAGGGAGCAAGTACATATGTTAACACACCGTGTCGACCAAGGTTACACTGGGAAGAGTGCTCAGGGTGAATTCACACTTAGGTTTATTTACCATGGAATTTATTTTGAGCCACACTAATGGGGATTCTACAGGTGAACGACCTCCAACAAAAGTATATTAATATAACACCAGATTGTAACCTACACGCGGTTCAATAACATTACTTGAGTTACTAGAGTCGATTTACTACGATCTCGTCGTATTAATATAAATATTTCTTAAAACCTTCGATTTTTCCTTAACTAATCAAAAATCTGTCACGAAAACCCAATTATCATCCCTGAATCTCTAAGAGTAAAGTACTTCATTTCTCTTACAGCAACGGTAGTGTAATAGTAAATCTGACAGCACTCGTACTTAAAACCAACCCTTCTCATTGAATATAAGCAGGTTTATAATAATTAAATTTCCGCTTATATCTACGGAGATACCAAAATCAGAGAAATCACTTCACAAAGATTCGGTACTATCAGATTATTTATTAGAAAAAACTTCATAAGAATTAAAACACATCGATACACCAATCACCAACAAAACTCCCACATCCACCTAATACTAAAACGGACACTAGCACCACCCGCCGGAGGGGAAGTGACCCTCACACGCAACCTGAAACTCTACGTTATACAAAACACAACAAACTTTAGCGCGATCAAGGCAATCAGAAGGCTACAATCGACTTTCTTCGGTAAAAAGGTTTCTAAATGATGCTTCTCACTCAAATCAGGAGTTCGAGACCTCGTCTATTATGTGAATTCAGAGGCTCTATTATTAGAGGTCCACTACACACAACCTTAGTAAAAATAAGTCGGTCTTATATCTTAACCCGAACACTTTGATCGATATAACCCTATCACCCGCTGTTATCATGTACATCAAGCCTTGTAAAATCGCACCGATGTTACATAAATTCCAGTTCAGAGAATCATTTTGATACGATCAGCATAAACAACTCTACACCTAGAGGTTCGGTAGCCAAACTTTACTATAGCAAGAGTTATCGAGGCATATTATTTTTCTTTAAGCTGAGCCTAATAGATTGGTCTTCACCTGAATCGCGACTAAGATTTAAAGGATCGCCCTTAAACTCCCACTAGGAATATGGCGGGAGAGTTTACAGAAATATGTGCGCAATGTATAATTGAATAGCATAATATAGTACGCACAACGGGCTTCGATATACACGTCTAGCTGTATCGTGATATGCAAGTTCGATACTTGACGACCCAGCGGGGATCATTCCAATGCAATCACCATTCTCTCTCATAACTGCATTGTTATCGCTGCGGAGAATTGAAAAAAGTTGCTAGTTCAGAAAATTAACTTACACAAGGCAAGTCATATAACACTAACCTCACTTACTAGGTTTCACTGATTCATCACGCTGAAATTAGGTCGATAGACTGTACTGATATTCTCGTGATAGGAAATCTGCTTAATATAGTTCGATGGAGCATGCCTTAAGGTATTTCAAGGACGGCGGTCACGTCTCTCGTCTTCGTACTTTCTATCATTTCTTATCACGATATCCAATCACAAGGTTGAGTTTGAGTACCACTGATCAATTTCGCAGTGCTTCTATAAAATTCCAACTGATAGTGAGATTACAGATTGAGTTATGTTTTTAGATATCAGCAGAACAATGACCTACATGTAGCGATAAAGGCAAGTTATTAGATCACTAATTTCGTACGGAGAGGAGAGCTCAGTAGGTGATATTAAATTCACATACGCGAGACTACACTCTCATGAAATAGACTCCACTCGGAGGAGAGGAGATAAGCATAACCCTCCACTTAGCGTCGGCAGAAAGTACAAACCTGCTCATCATTAGGCAGTCGTGTACCTATTGTCGAAATAGAAAAATTATAGTTATATTTTACGTACTAGTATCTATTTCACCTTGCTATTAACATTCGTACTTCAAGCCTCCATCTTCGAGGAGCTCTTCAGCTTGTGTAACTAATTACTAATGTGACCTTGTTATAAGGCACCCAAAAAATAATGTAGTATATGTTCATGACAAAATATAATTAGCTAGGGCCAACAAAGACAGGTTCGTTGATAGTCGACCACCATGTTAGTATCTGCAAGTAAATTCTAGATAGTACTCACTTAACTAGATTATGAGTTAGAGAAACTTAGAGTCCGATATATGATCAAATTGAGATACTCACACGAACGTACGGAGATAAAGTACAATGTAAAAAAAGATGAGGTATACTGCCCACCGTATAGTACTCTTTCCTAGGACCTTATATAAAACTGCTTAATTATCACTTCATGTTGATTCGAGGCTCTTATAAAACCTATATATATGGAACATTGTGTATCAAAATGAGAAGCCTTCGAATCGCGGTTAACTCACTAAAGCTGCGGAGCATGACGACATATAAAAAATAGTTCAATGAGGGTTATAGTACTTGATATATTAAATCGCTAGTATATAGAATGTCCTGATCTGACTTTAGAGTAGAACTCATTTGTTGAAAACTAAAATCTACATATGATAATTATAAGATACCTGTAATAATACTTTCACAATATTCAAGGTAAACGATGCAGATAGGATATAATCATTTTAGTAGTAACAATTGTATTCTTAGATCAAGAGTTCGCTTTACGAGCCCATAGACGCCCAACTCTTTCTCATTACAACGTGTCAGCGAGACATTAAGTTGAGATGCAAAGCTGCTATAGTTGGAAAAAAAGACGCTTTAATAGGTGTATACTTAACTAGAGAACGTGAACATCAGTAGCGTGTAGTTGATACTAAGGCGCGCGCGGATTCTGTGATGGTGTCTAGTTCGTGCTGTAAACCTTCATGCCCGCATTTTTGCTGAGTTGGAAATAGTGTAATTCAGTTTCTCCATGTAGCCCTGTTACTAAAGGATCAAACTAGGTATCGCCATGAATTTACGTGAGGGGCAGTGGCAGAAAAGTGTAAAGTGTTTTTCCCGTCTGTTCGCTAGTACTCTGCTGGCTGTCAACGGTAATTACGTGGTAAATGGCACCTATAGAGCTATTAAGGATCATGATCCTATAACACTGCAGAGCACACGTACTATTAACAACCCGAGAGGAAAGTGGAAAAAAGTAGATAGGTGTTCCCAACAAATTTAACTAAAGACAGAGAGCACAAAATGAAAATGTTTCGCAATCTTGATGTGACAGAATTACTGAGACGAATTATTTCTTCTTCCACAATAGATTAATGTGCTCCCGGTAATTTGACCCATCCAACAGGGTTTCCGTCACGTGAAAAATACATTCAAAACTGTACGAATACCTACGTGCCATTCGAATCCTCATTTTCCCGTAATTTTAGACAAGTTCATTTCATTCTGATAACACATAAAAACAGGAATATTTTACATAACGAACCTTTTCACTACACGGTTCAGTAGTGCTATGTCATTACGAAAAACATCTGATAGGCGCAGAGATTGAATATCGTAGATTATAATTGCAATAACCAACATCTGAAGCAGCAGTTAAATTATGAAAAAGACGTAAATTAAGTTGATCCTAACGTATAATCAGCTTTTCTCCACTGTCATTATACTCTTAAATGATCGAAGAAGAAAATATTCGTGCATTGGCACAAATTCACTTGAACAAAATATCAAATTGATATCTCAACTTCTTCTGAGTTCTCAAAACGTCCCAACCTAGCACTACGCTAAAAAGCTTATTTTTTAACAGTTGCTATTATCGTAACCCAATCTCAAAATTCTGCCAAAAAAAGAGATGTAAATCAGAACGACGAGGGTCGTTCGTGTATAGACAATCCAAAATTGAAAGTCTGTAAAGGGAAGGAGACCATTCAAAACTGGAACGAGGACCAAGCTGGTTCAGCAGGCATATTATAACTTGTCATTACAACTGTGTATGTCACGAGTTCAATATGGGAGAGAGTACCCTTTCACGCTTTTTTTATACGGCATCGATTGTGCTATCGGGGCAGAGTACACGGAGGATGCTAGGACAGTCTTGACGTGATGCTGGAAAAGGGACATCGTTGAAAGGTAAGCTGTGCCGAAATATCTTGCGTCAGATTAAGAGAAAGCATGTCTTGTATGAACATGTCGAGAGATGCCATCTTGTACACTGATATCAGCTCGTGTATATAGACTCGCACATTTCTACTGAAGAGCGAGTGGTGGAATTTCAGTATTCGAAGTCGTGAATCGCTGGAACACTAAGGAATAGCAGGATGCATATAGGCTCTATCAATACATGATCTTCTGTATCCTGATTTAGTGAGATACGTAAGGGTATCGAAGGGTGTCGAGGTACCAATCCATGAGGGCTAATTACAGTTATTTCAAATTTATGTGAGCTAATGTGTTTAACACCACATCACCTCACGTAATAAGTTGAATAGAATTCAACACAGCTATATGTTTCATGATAACTAATATGATCATGCATACTCGTCGCCCTTTGTACGAGGTACTTCCAGTTCAGATTCCCCCAGCACACGCCGTCATGACGTTAAAACCCTGGCCTACTTTTATACCTAAACTACTATTGTATCCTATCATGCAAGACGCTGAGATTGTTAGCAGTGCAAACAAGCTCGATAATTCCATACGGCAGTCCTAATGACACGGACGTACCTTTCTATCACTCTTATTATATCCAAATCTCCATTTATAGTCTCATGAACCTAGAGATGGTCCGACCACACCAATCGGAATATAATCGAAATAGACAGGTTTCAAAGCCACACAAAGAGTTTTCTCACATAGACTAACAGCAAGATACAGTAGAAAGCTCCCTCTGCAGCGCCACGATAAAAATAGCTTATAAACAAGTCATGACTTCGCTATCTCTAAATATTTGAGAGCCGCTGGTCTGCCTCCACACATTGTTTAGACCGTCAGTGTTCTCTTAAGATGTTTTACCATAATTAGTTCAAAAGATTTATTCCTGTATATATACATCGAATAGCCAAGCCAAGACAATAATGGGCTAACATAGGTGAAGGATTCTGAGGCGTTCCTGCCTCGGACCTCGTAGAAATTAGCCTTAAAAATATTTATTGTAAACTCAGGTCATAATGCACGGTTACGGATCTTTGTTAACCCCACACCACATAAACAAGTGTAATAGATCTGCCTAAACGATACTGCGATTGTTGTGTCTATTAATCTAAGTATTCATACTAATAATAAATTCTTTAATGATGGGCGCCCTCCTAACTTCTCATAACCATTTTTCTTTAAGTTTAATTTAACTCAAGTCTTGTACACCAAATAGAAGCATTTTTCCACAAATTCTTTCTATTATTTTCCTAAATATTCGTAGATTTCCTTTAACTAAAAAAACCTTATTATTAGTCTCTTCAAAATGCGATTCAATGACTTTCACTGTATGACTATATATAATTCTATTTCCGTAAAAGAATTGTCTTATCTTTTGATCTATAATCCTTTATAATTCAAGTGTAATTCCATCTTAAAAGTGTATAAAATGGGAAAGAAACCCTTGGAAATTAGAACTTTCCCAGTTTGTCACAGACGAGTCAGCAATCCTCATGACCAATTGATCACTGCAGCAATATTAAGGCAATGTCGTTTTTCGACATGTCAACTCAAGTATGTATAAATAATAATTATCGTCCTGCGAAGACCTTACCCTTTTCTCATTTCACGTACGCGCAGCGATCAAATGATATAGATAACTCTGAATGTCCATTTACTTTATCATATACTGAGATTGCTAGGCGTTGACTTGTATCCACTCAGACGCTTTGAACTTGCGGGTGGGTCAGACTAATGCATTATCGTCATACAGTTCCGTAACTTGATAAAGTGGAATCTCTATTCGAAATTTTCGCTTATCACCGATTTGTCGTAACAACAATATCATTTTTGATTTAGAATCTTTTACTTGAAAGTCCATTAGAAAATCAATGAAATTTTCTACAGGTCCTTTTTCAGCCTACAGATAAAAATCTTAAAATGTTTCAATTCTGTTTCTTAGTGAGACCGCAAAGTGAAAATACTTGTTTCCCTTGTACCCTTATCTTGTACACACTTAGCATCATAGGCATATATCGACGTTCTGGGTACTTACCAGCTATAATAGAGGACTCGAAAATTCTATGAATTTCTTCTTCCTTATTCATCATATTAAGCCTGCTAGCTTCCTGGTTGACGTCCGATATCGATAGTAACTCTGTATCAAAACCTCAGATACCGGTATCTTCTCCTTAATGCCATTACCTTACCGCTTACTTATTTTCTTTTTCAGGCTTTTCATTGTAGACATATAGTGCGCTATTCCATTCTGATTCTCTACGGCGTCAAGTATCCGACTACATGTCATTGTCACTAACCGTTTTGCAATAAGCTAAATAGTCATGCCACGTCGGCGGGTACTTAAGTATGACTAAACATAGGCGAATCAACCCGCAAGTTCAACTTGTGTTCAGCAAGGCAGACGCTCTTACATATATCTTAATTCCTTCACACGTACTGTATCCTTGATGGTGTTGTTAATATTTAAATACGTCATGCGAAATAAAACAATAATATTCCACCGATTACATTACATATATCACCCTTCATGTGAATATACTTCGTGGATATGAATAACCTCGACTACGTTAGCTTCATCCTAGTACACTTGTCCTAACATCCGTAGTAATGTCACAGTTAAATTAGTATGCGCATACTTTACTTATGGATGATCGAACTGAAGTCGTAGGCAATGAAGCTGCAACAGATTGCCAGGTATTCATATATGCTGTGTTTTTGGTATTCTCAAAACATAACTTTAACTTATCTTCTGTCATCACTGCATACAACGATTAACCTCCGGGTCCAAGCTTGACCGCCTTAAATTTAGTAGTTAAGTGGAATCGCGCTTCGCTGATCACTGTCTCGATTCATGGAAATTATACAGTATCTTACGTCCGTTAGGCGCCGTTTCTGAGACAAGCAAAAAAGAAACGAGCTGAAAAGTCACCGACACATTTCTTTCAATGATTTTACTCATAGATTTTCAAATCAGTTACTATGAAAGAGAGAATTCTTTATATATATCTTCCGACTATAACCAACATCATTCTTCTAGCTAATGTTTTGCAAGCCTGTTCCTCAATGCATATTACGAATGTATGTATGTTTGGCTCAAAATACCCACATTCCGTGAGCTAATTCGGATCCTATAACAGGAGACAACACTTATGGAAGAGCACACCCTAACAGCCCTTATCGTCTAGAATGAACTTTTACTAATAATGTGAACGATGTCTGAAACTAAGATTTCATGAGTCTCGACTGCTATATCTGTTTTAAGCAGTCAACTTACTTTTGCGTTATCGCCTATGCGATAGAACACAGTACGTGGAGCGCACTCATTGAGAATTTGCGCAGAAGAGTAGCCCTTGCTCACACACAAGATCTGCGAACTGGAACCTTCTCATAGAGCGTTCCCTTCATCGCCTCTTTACACGCATATTGTTATAATACTACTCATCTAATAACATCAGAAGTGTTGACATACGAATAGTCCTACGCGGGTCAGGTGCATCTTGTTATCACGCCCGGAACGATCGAAATTAAGTTCCACACCGCTCGATAGCGTGTACACTAAATCATATTGCCTATGAAGGTCTTTAACTACCTGTCGACAGTTCAACGGACTGCACTAACTAGAGACTCATTTCGAACTGAACTGCTTCAAAAATCTCTTTGCGTCCATGGAAGAAGTTTCATGTCAATAACCTGTTACTTTCAATGTAATTGCGTTCCAATGGACTTTTTTTAGTATACTCTCACATGCCGCATGTGCTAGTATGTCGGTTCTAGCCTAGGTTGCGCGCGTTTGCTCTATTAACCGCAAACGAAGCTATTGCATCGCATCGAAGGTATGTATAGCCTGTAATTGCAGATGACTATCGATTCAGTGATTATTGTATGATCAACAGTAAATCACAGCACATTAAAATGGCGTCAAATGTGAAAGTTCGAATACAAATTAGATCATCTATGCGCTGCAAATAATTAGTATTAACAAAGTATTTTTATCTCAATTACGCGAGGTTAAATAATATAAAATAGCATTGCTTAGCAGACAGGTTACAGCAGAATCTAATGACCATTTTTATATCGGAGAGTATGCAATCGAATAAAGCACTACGATGGGAGAACTTTTTTAAAGCCACGCAAATCGTATGTATGAAATACACGCCTATTAGGTGAAACAAGTCAATTACACTACTTTTTAGACCTATAGATATGCATCGTATGCAAAAAAGGGAAGTAACAAAATTGATTCTTACGGATGGACCCACTCCATTGATATAACTGAGTCAATAAATGATACTTTACCCACTAAGCGTATATTAAATGTATGGTCACAAGTGAAGTGCACAACAATATCATTATATAGCAATGCAGTAATCAATAGTATGATGATCGAAAAGATTTTACATGACACAAGTTCTATTACAAGTAAACTTAGGAAATAACTACTATATCTAATAACAGTATAAATTTTATTATATCACTTATATATAATATTTAAATAATATTAATAAATGAGTATACTTAGAATATAAGATAAACCTATATAGATTATTATTATATATGGAGTAAGGCTATTAAACGGCTCCAAATTACTAGTTAACTATTAAGCTTATATAATGTATATAGTATATAAATATATATATAGTTAAAGACGGAAAACAATTAACTACAACTCTTCTGAAGTAAGTACTTAGATTATTAGACCAGATCCAGATGTGTAAGATAAAGCAACTTAGGATATGATGGACTTAACAAGCATACGAATGTGCATTATAAAGTTACACACGATAGGCAGAAAAGCCGTATATTATAAGAGCACCAGCCCCAGTTCTTACAGAATAGCAGCACTTGCTGCAACAGAAGTTAAGAATAACGCTCTGGATTTTATATCAAAACACAAACCAAAATCGCATCAGACAACCCAAATCTAGATACAGTGTTTAAGTCAATAACGCAATCTGTATGAACTAAGACGCCGAGCAGTTAAAAAGCCAAATGACATAAACACACAAGTCTTGTATTATATAATAAAAGTACAATATAGTATAATAAAAAAATCAACTCTGCTCAGCTCTTAAGCAAAAATAATGCCTGATAATCATATAAATTGGATTTATTCAAAATCCCAAAGTAACCTTGAGTTTCGATTCATCTTTCTATGACGTCAGAGGAATACATTTCTCTGGGAAATAGCCTCTCCCGTGTCTGTTGTCGCGGGCAGTCGACACTAGATGATAGACGACACCACTTTTCCTTGTTACATCAATCACGACACGCTCATCGGATCCACATAAGCAGCTGGACTGGTATCCGCCCACCAATACGCTGTTATGAAATGAGAGATCCCTGGTCCTGAGAGTGCCGCCCGCAGGCACTCGCGGTGGGGATTCCTTATGGACCTGGCGCGCTGCTCGCAGCGCTCTGAGTCAAGAAACACCGGCATATGAATCCTAAGAACGACACAACTTTCATGGTTCACACCCTACTATGACGTTGACTAGTAGGTGTGCACTCGATGCACGACTAACGTGATTCTGTGTGTGAGCGTGCCACACGATGTCGTTCCCTCGTACTGTGATATTGGGATGCTTAGGTTTACCTGGTCTCACACACATCGAAGATTGATATTTATGTTAAAATTCTTATCGTTCGCGCTATCTTTCCAATGTAGCTTCCAAGTTACAATATTTTTAGTATAATAGTTATCTCTATTGTTTTTCTCCTTTTAGACCTTTAAAATAAATATTATGAAACTATATATTCACCCCGCATATGACTCATAATAATATCACAAGGAGTTATTAATAAGTTCACATTTAAAATTATAGAACATAATGTTTAAGATGGAGATGGTAATTAGAGGTATAATGACATAGAAATAATTCATTCAAAGTAAATTAAGCAAAAATAATATAATCATATATATATTACTATAGTTGAGTTTAATAGATAAAAAACCAGGTGATATCTATTGCATGCAGACACTCATAAAAGTAAAGGGGACCAAAAAAGGTGCGACAGCTAAAGTGAGAATACACAAGACTGCCAGCTACGTTTACATACGCCGTTTCCTCCACACTTATCAGCACTAAAACCACACTATACACGTCCCTTTATTGCGCGGCCGGTTCGCGCCACTTGTCTGACCCTCGCGCAATGGTCATGTGGCGTCTCTTGAAGTATAATTCGAATAATAGATACCTGGTGTACAACGACAAGTATAAATAAATGATCACTCGTCTGAGTCCTTCCGGTGAACTCGATGTGTCAAAAAGATATTGGGAAGCAAAGTAATAATAGTCTACTCGCTTACCCTCGCTCATCGTGCAAACAGATAGTTGTGAACCAGAGAGTGAAAAATGTTGTTAGTAGTTCTTCAGCATTACCTGTGTCAATCGCATGTCTTAGAATAAGTGAATTTAAATTCGTCGCCCTTCCATGTGCATGCGAAATAGAATATCGGGAACTAAAGCAAAGTCAAGAATACCAATCAGTTACACAACGATTAATCCACACATTTCTCTAATCTCAGTGCTCACTAGATATTAATAGTAATGGAGTCTTCCTCGAATTCCTCCATTGGTGTCTTCCCGTGTGATGGCCATAGCCGAAATCAGATTCGTCTGATGGCTATACCTCTCTATAAGACTCTGTGCACGTAACACAGATTACGACTGACTCGGGGTAATGTTTAGGGTTCCGGCGTAGAAGATGACGCGAGCAATAATCCGAAGTCAGCATGTTTGGCTTAACACCTAAGTAGACTCACAAAAACCCCCGAAAACCTAGTTTCTTATATTTTTTTATACAGAACGTTGTACGGCACAAGGAAAACCATAACGAACTATATACAAAGGCAAAAAAGAAAAGAAAGAACAAATTTACTATAGAAGCAAATATTTGCATATTATCATAATTATTGCAGAATGACTATCAGTGCCAGTATCTAAATGGAAGAAAACAATCACATAAAGTCCCCACATATTTATAGGGGAGTAATAACAATCGCAATATTAATAATCTCCAATAAAACATCTATATACGATCAGATAAAAGCAGAGGTTTAATATAATAGAACTTCACATATCTAATACATGAACAATTATCATATAAATATCAATACAATATATAATCATAATAATCTATTTAACATATTTTGGCTCCTTCAAGGGCACCTTTCACAGATCAGTTACAGGACACCAGATTGAGATTGCTATGTTTGAGTTCTGAAGCTATGAACTTAAAAAATCAAAAAAGTAAAAAATAAAAAAATACCATATCTTATATTAAAAAATCCAAGTTGACGAAATTTTCTTCAGAAATCCCGTTTAGTACAATTAGGCAATAGATATTAAAAACCCTGGGCAAATAATAGACACTAAAATAAGACCAAACTACGCTAAAACAACGGTAAGGGCACATTAAATTAAAATAGGTAGAGCAATAACTAAAACAAACAACTGAACATAAATTAAAATAAGAGAAGACCAAGCGCACGACACATCCCTAGGAACTAACTTGGCATGAGCGACAACTCTCAAACATAAGGCAACAGCTCTCCGAATTCAAAGTGGGTGGAGGTGAAGAGGCTTAAAGGGAAGAAGATTCCTTCATTTTAATCCCCCAGCAGCATGCCTACCCTCAACGCTCAACGAGACAGCGTCACCTCTTCCCGAGGGCTCGTGGTAACGTAAGGGCTCATCCAATACCATTGTGGCATCCGAGTAAGTATCATAATCACTAGAGGATTGTGGAAGCGAAAGTAGATAATAATAATATAATAATAAATAAATAAAATAATAATAATAATAACTAAATAATAATAATAATAACTTATATAATAATAATAAACTATAAAAATAATAATAATAATCAATAAATAAGTCATTATAATAATAATAATGATTAATTATTAATTATTAATGTATTATTAATTATTATTATAAAAACAATATATTATTATTATTATTATTATATTATTATTATTATTATTTATTATTATTAATTATTAATAAAATATTAATTATTATTATTACTTCGGATTTAATTTATTATTATTATAATGGTTAGGCATTATTGTATTAATATTATTTCGAAATTATTATTATTATTCATTTATTTTATTATCTCATTATTATTATTATTATATTATTATTATTACATATATTATTATTATTATTATTATTATTCTCTATTTATTGCAATATATTTAATAATAAATATAATAATTAAGTAAGTATATTTTAATAATAGACAGCAAGTCTGTATTTGTGAATACAAATAATATAATAAATAATAATAATAATTAATACAAATTATATAAAGTTAATAAAATAAATAATAATTCCCCAGTAATAACATTTTCTTATTTCCCCATGTTCTATATATTTTTCAGTTTTTACTGCATGAGAATCATATAGTTATTCAGCGATTTATTTCTCACAATAGAACGATTTTTCTTGAGTAAAAGTGTGCCAGAGGTGGTCGTTAGTGTTGGGAAAAGTTCCAAGTAAATTGGCGGTTTATTCTAGATCATTATTTATATTTAACAAAATATTATGGATTATCCACAAATACTTCAATGGATATCCAGTACCAAAGTTAACTAGAATCAAAAAAACATATATCCCGATATAATTATTAAGAACGAAGCTGGGCACGTAATAGTAATCATAATTAGTAGATTAACATCTATACCCAAAGATCCGTACCCAAAATTTTATGCCAATTTATGCTTAGCAAATTTTTTCTTTTTCTCGAAAAGTGTCGAAAATGGTAGGAGTGTGTGTTTGTTGTCTTTTTGCTATTTCTTCTCATCTCTCATACCGGCAAGGGGGGGGGGCGGGGGGGGTGCCTAATTTGCCTCTAACACACTGCCTTTAAGAGAAATGCTGTGCTACTCTCAGGGTCGTAATGTGTTTTTTACAAAATCTTACCCCAAATTTTATGCCCAAATTCATAATTAGATTTTTTTTTTTTCTTTCTTTCTTTTCGATTTTGGTAATTTGAGATCGGTTAATGGATGGAACATTAAATAATTTCAAGTCTTGAAAAAAATCTAGGCATACTGGCAATTTTTTGATATGCTAAATGATATTTTCACTGGTTAAAATTATTTTACAAATTGATCTCTTGAAATGAAATTATACTTTATGGCTTTGTTTGGTCGTCTGTTTGCAGCTGTCTTTTTGTTTGGCCCGTCTGTTTAGAATTTCATAGTTCGGATGTATATATTTGTGCCTGTAGTTAATCTGTTTGGTCCAATCGTTTTGTTTGTACATGCCTGTTGTGTATTATTCAACTTGTTGTCTGGTCTGTCCTGCTTTTGTCTGTGATATCTGTTATGTTTGTTGGTTTGTCTGTCTGTTTGATTTTCGGTCTGTCTGTTTTGTCTGTGGTATGTTTGTCGGTTTGATTTTCGGTCTGTCTGTTTGTTTGTGTGTCTTTGGTGGTTTATTGGTAACAATTATAAATGTTTTACTTGTGTTGGATTCTTTTTTAAGTTTTGTGTGTTTTTTAGAGGGATGGGATGTGTGGTTGTTTTTTGTGTGGTTGGGTTGTTTGGTTGTTTGGGTGTGTCTGGTTGTGTGTTTTTGTTTGAGTTTGTGCTTGAGTGTTAGTTTTAATTTAGATATATCTTGTGCTTCTGGTTTGTTCTCCTTATGTGTGGTGCATGTTTGTGTTCGTTGGTCTTGTGTGGTCTATCTGGTTAAGCTGTTTTTTTAGGAGATCTTTGTTTTAACAATGGTCTGTTTATAGCCTCTTTTCATCGTAATGGTTGGTTTGTTGGTCTATGTGTCTGACTGATTGATTTGTTTGCTTGTCCTGCCTGTTCTGATTTGGTTTTTGGTTTGGTCCTGTGTTTGTCGGTCTTATGCTGAATTCTCGATTGACTGTTCAATGTTTGGCTGTCCAGTCCTGTCCCCTATCTGTCCTGTTTTTTCGCACCCTTCCCTTGTGAGGATTTTGTTTGTTCAGCGTACTCACTCTGTTTTGTTCTATTCTGTCTGTCTAACTTATCTGTACCCTGTCCACAATGTTAAAAACTGAGGACCTAAAAGTAAAACAAGTATAGTAGAGTAACTGGACAGATAAAGCAGTTAATAATACTGACCGGGTAATTGTAGCGTCTTGGTATGGTGTACTTCGGTCTGTCTCAGCCGATAGTTTTGGGGTGTGAGGTGGGTACCTCGTTTAGAATCTGTTTTTGCTGTCTATTTTTGTTTGTCTGTTTCGAAGAGTGTGTTTGAATGTATGTGATAGGACGTATCTTGAATGTACATTTTCCTCTCTCTTATTTGTTCTTCTTCTCTCTTCTCTCTCTCTCTCTTCTCTCTCTCTCTCTCTCTCTCTCTCTCCTCTCTCTCTTCTCTCTTCTCTCTCGAATGCTCTCTCTCTCTTTAAATCTCTCTCTCTTCTCTCTCATCTCTCCTCTCTCTCTCTTCTCGTTTCTCCTCATGTATATTCTCTTGTCTTCTCTCTCTCTTCTCATCTCTCCTCTCTCTCTTGTCTCTCTCTCTTCATTCTCCTCGTCTTCTCTCTCTTCTCTCTCCTACTCATCCTCTCTCATCTTTCTCCCGTGTTCTTCTTAACTTTCTCTCTTCTCATCGTCCTTTTTTCTCTCTTTCGTTTTCCCCTTTCTCTCTCCTTCTCTCTGTTCTCTCTCCTCCTCGGCGCCTTCTTTACGGGTCTCATCTTGAAGGTTCAGGTGTTTCCTCTCTTTTACTTTCCTCATCAACATCACGAATCCCAAACCTCTTCTTTTTCCTCTTTTCTTGATTTCTTTTTCTATAAAATACATCCATCGTCTCTCTCCTCTTCTCTTTCTCTTCTCTCATCATCCCTCTCACATCTGAATCTTCTACCTCCAGCTTTCTCCAACTTCATCATATCTCACTCATTTCTCTCTTCGTATTCCTCTGCCTCTCTCAATGCTCTCTTCCTCTCTCTCACTTACTTAATTGTAAAAATATCTTCCTCGAAAACGCACAACAATCCTCTCTCTCTCTCTCTCCTACTCTCTCTCTCTCTCTCTCCGTCGTCTCTCTCTTGCTCTTCTCAACTCTTTCTCTCTCTCTCTCTTCTCTCTCTCCCCTCTCTCTTCTTCGTCCTCTCTCCTATCCTTCTTTCTCTTCTCTTCACTCTCTCTCTTTCTCTCATCTCTCTCTCTCTCTCTCTTTCTCTCTCTCTCTCTCTCTGTCATAACTCCTATCTCCAATCTCTCTCCTATCTCTCTCTCCCCTCTCTCTCATTTCCTCTCTCATCTCTCTCTCTCCACCTTCTCGATCATTTTCTCTCCTCTCCTCTCTCTCTCTCCTCTCCTCTCCAATCATATCTCTCTTCCATCCGTTTCTTTTCCTCTCTGGTCTTTCTCTTCTCTAGATAAAGTGTTGCACCCTCGTTCTATGCAGATGTCTCCTCTCTCTCGGCTCCCGAATGTCTCAGTGTCTGCGTATCAGGGATTCATGATTAGGAGCTCAGCAGTACACGTACGTACCCTCGTGGGGTCGTAAGCCCGATCCGCACGGAGGGTCTCTCTCTCGCTCGGCCGCAGTGTCTTTTTCCCTTGGATCCCCCTCTCTTCTCTCTCGTCTCCTGCTCCTTCCTCGCTGCTCTCCTCTCTCACATCCTCCCCCTTTCTCAATCCTCTCCTCTCATCTCCCTCTCTCTTCTCTCTCCCTCATCTTCTCTCTCTCCTCTCTCTCTCTCTCTCTCTCTCTCTCTCTCTCTCTCTCTCTCCTCTCCTTCTCTCCCTTCTCTCCTCTCTCTCTCTCTCTCTCTCTCTCATCTCTCTCTCTCTCTCTCTCTCTCTCTCTCTCTCCTCTCGTCTCCTCCGTATCTCTCATCTCTCTCTCTCTTCTCTCTCTCTCTCTCTCACTCTCTCTTCTCTCTTCTTCTCTATTATCGATGCGTCCCTCTCTCCTCCTCTCGTCTCTCTCTCCTCTCCTCTCTCTCGTCTTCTCCTCTCTCATCTCTCTCTCCTCTTCTCTCACTCATCTCTCTCTCTCTCTCTCACTCTCTTCGTCATCTCGTCTCTTTTTTCTCATTCTTCTCTCTCTCTCTCCTCTCTCTCTCTCTCTCTCCCTCCATCTCTTTTCTTCTCTTCCATCTCTCTCTTCCCTCCTCCTTCTCTCTCTCTCCTCTCTCTCTCCTCTTTCTCTCCCTCCTTCTCTCTCTTCTCTCTTCTCGTCTTCATCTCTTCTCCTCTCGTCTTGCCTCCGTCCTCTCCTCTCTCTCCTCTCCCTTTCTCTCTGCTTATTGTATGAGTT
>JABUQX010112457.1:0-2500 GCA_015478945.1 Trachelipus rathkii
AATATCAGACATTAAATTGTTACTTCGATCAAAGGCATGTTTTCATGTATACAAAGATCTTAACTTTTTTCAAATTCAGCTGACTCAACAAGCCCTAATTTAACATATCATTCATTAAATTTTAACATAGCAATAGTAATCTTTAATATTTACCCAGCATAACCAGAACACATGTCCCTACGAAAATTATAACAACAAACACAGATACTTAACATCAAACCCTAGTGCAACACAAGCATGGTGATATTTCTATGATGTCATGCATACACTGTATTGCGTTTTCATTCAAACATAACTTAATTTAATTTTCTTTTAAACTGAAACATTTAAATTTTTAATATATTTTATGTCCAAACTGTAGCTTTAATAATTTTATATTTTTCTTTTCAACATTTACTAAAAAAAATTAAATTTTAAATTTTAAATAAAAATTTGTTTCAATATAAAAATTTAAAAGTTTGTTTTCTATTTTATATATTTTTACATTTATAACGTTAAAAATATTAATTTTATTGACCCTAAAATCAGTAGAGCAAACAAAGTCACCCTCCATCTGTCCATGGTCGATTGCTCAATTGATTCATGTCATATATGTATCTTTTTTTGGCCTAAATCAGTAAAGTAGAAACACAAGCACCACATATAAGCCCCTCTACCGTCTTGCCATGTTCTATTGCTTTACTGCTTTAAGTCATATTTGAACACATTTTGTATAAACGTAAGGTGAAATAACTACATTACACGTAAAATATTAAAAACATTTTATGTTTTTACTAACTTTTTATTAAAAATACCAATTAATCAATAAATCAATAGATCAGACACTGATCAGTCTCACACCTCACCAATACCCTGTCATCTGTGATCTACTGATAAAGTGATTAAAGTCATATTTACCCGCTTACACCCCCCCTTCAGGGTATGACCCCTAAATGGGGTAAGGTTGCTAATGAGGGTGACTCCAAAATGGGACTTCTTGTAGGGACAAAATGAATTCCTTTAGGAACTTTATTAAATAATAAACTTGTGAAATTTAATTTCAGTATTCTTAGTAGGATGAGTGAAGGAGAAGATCTTAGGGTAACACAGTTGGGTTATTAAGTTCGGTTAACCCTAGTATTGTTTTATGTAGGATAGTTTGTTATGGTGGGCAAGACATCTTTGAAGGAAATGATCAGATATATTTACTAAGTTTTTAGCATAAGTACGGAACTTTGCTTAAGTAAAATTTCTTATTTAACATAAATGTAAAATGTGTATGTTAAAAATCGTAGGTTAAAGATGGTGATAGGGGAAAAGATGGGTATTTTGAGGAGTGATATATATATATATAATATAATATATATATATAATATATATATAATATATATATATATATGTATTTTATAAATTAATTGATATAAAAATCGATATATAATCATAATTATCATCATATACCACCTTATATCACTATAATATATATATATACTAGTATAATATATATACTATATATAGTATATATAATATATTATATATATTATATATATAATATAAATATACATGCCAAACTTGCTTTAATGTATGTAAAACATAAAAAATTTTTTACTGAAGCACAAATTTTTTAATAAAAATTTCCAATTTACTTTGATATTTGATATTTCTACAAAGGAAGTTTATATTATATTCGATTATAAATCATAAATTTTGCAATACAATAAATAAAAATAAAATTAAAAGCAGTATTGATATATGTCAGAAGCTCTCCTACAGGTATGCTAAATATATATATATGATATATATACCTATATATATATATATAATATATATATAATATTCTTCTTTATATATTGCTCGCTATGATGCATAAGAGGCATGAGGATCAGCGATGGTAACTCTTGTAGTTGGAGGATGGGGTGGGCGTGTTCGTCAAGGGGAGAGAGCTCAAAGACGTCATCGGATGTCCAACAGTCTTCGCCAGAGTGGTAAGGTTTCAAACTCGTATAGTTATATATAATAATCTATATTTATAGTATTATTATTATATATATCATATATATATATGAAGCAGTAAATCAAATGATCATGGGGATATGAAGAAGGGTAGATTGGGTAAAGAGGGTGGTCTGCGTTACTGCTTTACTGTTTTACTGATTTAGGGTCAGTGAAAACATAAATTATCAATAAAATATTTCAAATTTTACATCAAAAAATCTTAATTTAACATCTTAATTATCTTAAATAACAAAGTATCCTGCCTATCAAAAACACAGCGTACCTAGCCCTATGAAAATCATAACAAGCAAATACATGTAAGCATTGTCGAATCCTATACATTGTATTTCATTCTTCGTTCAAACATTAACTTAATTTAGTTTTCTTTTAAACTAAAACATTCACAATCTTCTCTTTTACCTGTAACTTTAATAATTTTCTTTTGAACATTAACTAAAATTTTTTTTTGCAAAGTTTATATTTTAATAAAAATTTGTGTTTCATTATTAAATTATCTTAATTTAATTTT
>JABUQX010112457.1:7500-12500 GCA_015478945.1 Trachelipus rathkii
TAGAAGCCGTAGTGTCGATAAAGATATATATGTAATGGTATATTATTATTTATAATAATATGTTATATACATTAATATATAGTATTAGTTTAATAGATGTTTAAAAACTGTGAAGAGAGAGGTATATATACTGTATATAATTATTTTACTTTAAAAGTTGATAGGTAACACTGATATATACGATTAAAGCACTATGAGTATATGTTAAATATTATATCTAATAATAAGTTTAGCAGAGAAATTACTTATTGTATAAAGAATAAGAATATGAACTATATTTATATTTTTATGTATAGTTGTTCAGTAAATATTAAAATTGATCGTGTAGTACATATATGTCTCTCGCTATATAACAAATATACTAAATTCTCAGAGTTAGGTTAATGTGCCCCTCCAATATATCCCCCTCACATTTAAATATTTCACCCATTATATTCAAGAAATGTTAGTTTTTACTCACACCTCTCAGCTTGAGGGAAAAACTGGATTTCTTATCCTATATATGTTTTTTTTTGTTTTAAATATTATATCATATTATACTCTGCATTCTATTCCTTTTCTAAAATCCTAGATTGTGAATTTATAAATTCCTAATCATTGTATAAATTAATAATTTATTTTTATTTTATCTAGTTTCTACTTACAGTTAATTTATATACTAATATATATAGTGTAATTTTCAATTCACTCGTATTTGGACATTTTCATTATTCATATTATAGATAATATGAGCAAATTTCTTTCAGATAAACAGTTTAATTTAATTATACATATACTTATTATGATTATTAAATAGGTAACTATATATTAATCATAAGTCTTGATATAATAATAATTCATTAAGATTAAAGTACTAATATATTTATCATAATTTTTATGACTGATATATGTAGTCTTTTTAAATGTAAGTATTAATAAAATAATAATATTATAATGGTGTCAAATAATCTCATTTATTCAATCTCTGTTAGTTATCTCGGCATACCTGCAATCTTAATAAAAACCTCACTATTGAAATAATTAACTTACTCTGAACACTACACAGACTCTACTCTTTGTTTTTAAAAACATATAAACGGATGTTCTCATAGACATATTGATATATTTACTGATTCTCGAAAATAAATTAGTGGGAGAAACTTTGCAATTGACATTATTTTCTACTATTATGACACATGACAGATAAGATTACACGATAATCTTGTTGACTAAGTACTTATCTCTTTACGAGTCATTATATTTTTAAAAATACCACAATTTTTTTCTCATATTATTTAGCGTCTAAGAAAAATAGATAACTAAAAACTTGAATATATTAATTTCAACTTATTTCGATTACTCTTAATAATACGAGACTCCATATAATTTTAATTTCAAATAACTAGATATATTTTGATTCTATAATGAACAAATTAAAAGTTTTGATTTAATTTCTCAAATAATTAATAATAACACCTGAAATAACTATTATTTAATTATATATTATGAATTCAAATAATAATAGAGATCTATTGAACTCACATATATCTTATACACGACTAAAGAGTCAGCATAATTACTTAATCAGCTAATATTATAAGATCATATGAACTTCTATATTGATAATGATAAGACTCTTTGCCTCGGTAAGGACCAAATGTATATTCATATTTGTAATTGTTATTTAAATGAATTTATACTTCAAGTTGATTAATAATTTGGTAATAATGTTAGTAATAATTAAAGTCCTATAATATAGTTTATTAAAATAATTTAAATTATATTATTAATAACTTAGATTATAAACGGAGAATTAATATATATATTATAAAACATAAAAAATTGAAGTTTATATAGTCTATATAAAAAAATAAATCATTGGAAAATTATTAAAAATTCCAATGATATCATTGTACTTCAATGTGTATACATTATATATATTTTAATATATTATATTAATTATTTCATCTTTTGTTGATTAGTGTCAAGGCACTATATTATATTTTATTTAATTTATTATTTAACTATATTAAATATAAATTATTATATATAATTTAATATTATATTAATATATTACTATTATACTTATTAACTAATATTACTTAATTACTTATATTTGCGATATGCCTTATTATATACTTAATATAATTATAACTATTATTATCATTATAATTACTATCTTGTGAAGAAAAATAAATATTATAATTTATGAATATAATATATTAAAGGATTAAAAATTTTTAAACTTTATAAAAATATTAAAAATATTTAAATAAGATTTAATAATAAATGTGAGGAATACCAGAAGAATACTGACAATGTATTTAGTTGGAAAATATGAAAATTAGGGGGATAATAATGAGAAATATTATGACATGAAATATATAAAGTAAATTAGTGATGAAAATATATGATAAATATGATAAATATATAATTAGAATATAAATAATATATGTGAAATATATAATTATATATATTATCAATTATTATATTATATATTAATAAATTATTTTTATTTTAATTATTTAATTATCTTATATGAATAATTTTTATTCAGTTCTTAATTTAGAATAAAAAAAATCAATAATATATATTAATATTAATGTAATATAATAATATCATATTAATAATAATTTATATAATTAAAATAATTATTGATAAAATTAAATTATATATTATTATAAGTTAATAATATTAGTTAGCTAAGAAGAATATTATAAAATAATATATATTTAAATAAATTAATATTAAAAATTATAATAAAAGTATAATAAAAATTAAGATATATATAATTCATTAAATATATATTAATTATATAATAATTAAATATTAGATATAATTAAATAATTATATATATTAAATATTATATATATATTTAAATATATATGCACTACTTACAAGAATTTTATATTAGTGATGTACCATACTGATATATATATATATATTATATATATATATATATATTATATATATATATTATATAATATAGTATATAATATTTTATATATATATATATAGTAATATATATATATTATATATATTATTAATTAATATATAGTATATATATATTATTATATATAATATTATATATATATATATATAATATATATTAATATTATATATTAATATAAATATTAATTAATAATTTAATTATGATAATTAAATTGAGTAAAGTTATAAGATAAGCCAGGAATTGATAATATCAAGGATATTGGTTCTCAGACTATGTACTGATAGAGAAACAAGTAGGTATATTAATATGTATATAACAAAATCGTAGTCTTCACATGGAATCTGTATATAACCATAATTCTTGTTTTGTATATCATATCCTTGACAATTTTTGTAATATGTAATTAGATCTGAATATATATTCGCTATTGGTCGAGTCTCAGTATGTGTGGGAGGCAATTTGGATTCACAACGGCGTGGATAGTGAAAGTGTGACGGAAGAAATCGTATACATAGGATAGAGGGCAAGCTTAGTGCAGAGAGTGGATTCTTCAACCGATAAACCTATATACAAAATGAGTTTTCAATACGTTCTGTAGTGTACTGAAGAGAAAATGATGTTACCCGCCAAATTTAAGCTGACGGCTTACTACTGGTTGACTTCACACTGTCATGATTGCGCGGAGGGATAGCCATGACCTAATTCACTATGTGTGACATATAATACTCTACTGACATCATACATATATTTAACCCAATAATATAAATTTTGATTCATTGGAACTCAGTAAAATTATGAAATTGGAAAGTTAGATTTATTTAAAGCATCTCGTAAGTGAGCCATTTAAAATTTTTTATATTATTCAAGGTGATTTTTTTGTAAACGAAATTCCCTTTTTACAGCAGTGAACACAAAATATACAGGATATATCATCATTATTAAAAATCATTTAATTGAAAATGTTTTGGGCTATAGCACCGTGGTGATATCTGAACCTAAAATATTCTCTCCGTCGTGAAGGAACACGGCAAACAAATTGCATATACCGTTACTTCTTTATATAAATGAATTGTAGAATAATTTTGTACTATAAAATGAAGAAGACTCCCAAAGATGCTAACCAAGTTGTTATTTCTTTCTTAGTCCCTAGTTTTGGGCGTACGGTTTCGACGATGTAGTATGTTCGTTTACTCATATTATGACATTATTACATCGCCTATGGTTATCTTGGTCTGAGAGGTTAAGCCCTGTGCAGACTTTATTTATCATCTTTTCCAAATATGAACCTCTCACTAACATCAATTAAAATATTACTTTAGTTGAATTGAATAACAACCGATGAGTAATCTCCACTTAGCGAGGTGAGACCGGTGTTACATAGCTATGTGTAATCATTGTCGCCTGACAATAATAATGGGAGTAACATCAGTGAATATTAACTAAATAATAATAATATTAATATAATCAAAATTATTACTTAGAATAACTCCAAATCTTATATTTGGATTGAGGATGAAGAATAGAGATAACTCTTAATCGTTGATATTAATTATAGCACCGGGCCATTATATGTTACCTATTCCATCAGTACCTCATAATATATTGACTGTATATGGTGTTACAATCACCAGAGAATGCAAGTATAATTCTTTACCTGTTTCTATTCATATATATATTGTTTCTTCTTTTAAATAATCTTATATATAATTATAGGGTAGGCTCACTAAGGTAGTAGGTGATATATTATATATTATAGGATTATTATGCAATATTTTTATATACATTATCTTTAAGAAAATATAAAGAACGATTGAGACTAGTATAAATCTAGGCTGATATAACTAACTCATTATAGTTGATAGTCGCACTTGACTAGTGAACTTTTCGTTGCTTTGATTATATATATGATATAACTATACTTGAATTCAAACTTTTTTGAAAATTGGTTTTTTTGTAGAGTAAGGTATAACTACAGTTATAAGTATATAGCACCGTGTCATATTTTTGTTTCTCTCTCTTTACGCGCAAACATTGTTCTCAGTGTAGTTTTTCAATCGCCAGATTTGAA
>JABUQX010112457.1:17500-39239 GCA_015478945.1 Trachelipus rathkii
AGAATAGCCAAACTTATTATCAACAATAGAACAAAGTCCATCGTCACAGCAGTAGATAATATCTAGTCTGGCAATTGGAGTACTCGGACTGCAGATGTATCTCAATTTCTCTAGTTTGCTCGTAAATATGCTATAAAAAATTAAATAAAACAAAATCAAATTAATTGAGTCGTAACAGGAAAAATATTATATATATATATAAATAAAATACAACATATATATATATCGACATGTATATTTTATTTTATTTTATTTTATTTTTATTTATTATTTTTTTATTTTTTTATTTTTTTTATACAAATGTTTACCCATTTTATACCTTGACATCGATTTAATTAAATAGGCATTTAACTTTATATATAAATAATATTAAATATAATATTTTATATATTAATAAATATTAAGATTTCCTTAAAATTTTTTTTTTTAATCTAATGAATTATGAGAGTTAACTTATAGAAATTTATTGAAACCTACTGTGAGTGTTATAAAAATAAAACTTTAATACATAATATATCTGAAGCACATTTATGTTTAAGAGTGTGTGGGTTCTCATCAATTTTGTTGTTAACTGACACAACCAATATTCTTCTCGAAAACGCTCACAGGATAGATTCAGAGACAAATACAAGAACTACAACTCTGTCGACATCGACATGGTCCAATTGTGTAGGTGCCCAAAAATTGTAAGATCGAGTATTAGAAATGAGATCAATATAAAATAAATAAAAATAAATATAACACAAAAAGTTTATATAATATTTAAGAAATAGGTGTGAATAATAAATAAAATAAGGTATCTTTACACACGGCAGGAAATGCTTACACAGTTGGTTTTAGTACAAATTGGGGAGAGAAGGTGGGTGGGTGATGATGATGATGATTATTATAATGATTAATACAAAATTACCTGGTAAAGCTTTATTAACAATAATTGGATGAGGTGGTAAAGGTCCCCACGACTCAAATAACTGAAGTTCAGAGGCTAAATAATAATGTTTTTTGACGAACTGTGAAAATGCAATGGATCCCACAGCTGCACATTCTGCTTTCTTAGCCAAAACAGCTTCCATAGCCTTGAAATGATTACCAGTACCTAGTATAAAAATCAAAAATCAATAAAGTGTATACTGAAAATCGTCAATATATGTTTATAATGCAATACAATAATTGATAAAATACTAAATGAAGAGAATAAAAGATTAGAAATAATACACTTACATTTCACATTATTTTTAAAGTCCTTACCCAAAAACCTTTTTTATCCATTATAAAAAAATATATATAAATTAAAAATAATTTCCTGCCTGCTTCCTACCGGCATTTAACATTTATTTTGTTTACATTTTTTTTTTGCAAGCACGTCCTAAATTCGCTAAACACGAGAAATAGCAACCTTGCAGAATTATGAAAATTCCTGACGTTTGGTAATTTTTTGTTACGATTTTGTGCTAAATTATATATTATTATAAGTCATCTACTATTTTTGCCAAACGGACCAAAGTCAAACCGATTTCATCAGGCGTAGGGTGCGTTCCACGGAAAATATTCTAGAAAATAAAAATAGGACATTTACTATTTGAAACATATTTAGTTGTGCAATTTTTCTATACTTATACAAGAAATAGTGTCTCGTCCCCACAGTAGTGTTGTTTAATTTATTTTTATCGACTCATTTCATCTGACTCAGTGCCAGATCTAGAGGATCTCCTCACTACCTTTGTCTCACTGCAGTAAAATTTAAATATTTTTAAATATGTATGGTTTATGAGTTTCTTGAATCTTCTGGATTTTTTTTTCTGATTGTTCTGGGTTAGCTTTACCGTACCCACTCAATCTTACGTGGGATGTATGGAGATCACAACGTGCACGCGCCCTGTCGTCTTCATCGCCCCGTCGGCTCGGAAGATCTCCTCTCTACTATATGCGCGTTATATCCTTTTACATCAATTCTAACATCTAACTTTCCCGTTCTTGTACAGCCTCCATTGAATTCAATAATGTTATTGAAAGCTTTTTCAATAGTTAAGTATAACTATATTACATTTGCTGGATCTGTATAGGTAATAGATAAACAATAAAAAGTAATGAATAAATGAGTACGGATGGTATTACTATCTCTGTATATATTTTTTTCCATCTACCATTATCTCTCTAAATCTCTAATAGATCGATAAGGGTGTTAGTGTTGTCTTGAAAACAATATTCTTTTTCTCTCTATATCACCACTCTCTCTCTTGAAGATGATGAATTTACAAGTGTATTTTATTTTTCTAGTATTTTACTGTTTACACTTGTCATTCGTAGACTAACAACTCTAGTAGCAACCCCGTAGTGTAGAGATATCCATTCCAATAATTGCATTCCCAAATTTGTTTTCCCTGTAGGCATGTTTCAGATTTGTTGAGATAATGGACGAATGAAAAGTTTCTTTACTTGCTAACCAAATAGACGACGCGTGATGATTTATTCCATGTATGCATTGAATAACTGTGATATTGAATCAGAGAGTAGTATATTGACGGTATTGATAATAATAATCAAATAATGATAATAATGATTAGTAATTGCAATGATAGTGATCAGTGATAGATGGTAATGGTTATAGTCATAAAATAGTATATTGTACATTTAATATCGTGATTGTAATGGTCACGAATATGTCTACACTCTTTATAAATATATTGATCAAATTGGTAAATAAAATTAGTGTTATTTATATTTTGTATATAGATACATATATATTTTAATGTTTTTTTATGCATATATATTAATAAAACTCTTATGTAATTATTATAGGCGCACTCAGCATTTAGCTCCAGTGTGTCAGAGTACATTGTAACCCCACAATACAACAGAGATCAAGGTTGTACTGTACAACCTAACTAGTTCAGCAGAGGTAGGCAGTAGAACTTTTAAGTCAGCTATTCTTACCTCAGCTCGTGCTTGTAGCTTGTCCTCTCTCGGAACTACTCACTCTATACACGTCACTGATCCATTCTCTAAAAGGCTCACCACGATAAGTATTCGAAGCGTTTTTTTGTATATTATAAAGTGACTATATACAGTGGAATTATAACTCCTATATTGTTATTATTATTATACATTATATGTCAGTCAATATACTTTAACTTCTAAGTCTACCTATTTTTCGGTTTACTCTGGCTTTCGATATCAGACGTATTAGTTGCTCTCAATTTGTCAAAAATATGGACTGATTCATTACTTAAGTTATATTTTAGATTTAGGTCAAAAAATGTATGTGAGCTGATAGATGTCGGTTTTCATCTTTATTTTGACTAGAATACATGTACAAAGAACTCTTAGGATGCGTAAATTTGAGAGACGAGTATGCTTTCATATAATTAATGATCTTTTTCATAATTATCGTAGAGATAAGGTGGAAGTTGCTTACTATATAAAACGTTTACGAAATAAAAGTAACTACAGTCTTTCAAAATACTTCGCACAGATATATATGTTAAGTCGTAGTTTTGGACACTCATTCGTAATAAACAATAAATCAGATATTAACTATATACTTAATTCTGACTTCGCCATACCTGTCCTAGAGGATAAACATAAATCTCCTGGTAACATTTCAGGATGAGGCAAATTGGAGGGTCTCGACTCATTACTAAACAATTAGTTATTAGTATAACTATTGGTGAAAATTAGTAGTACACAATAAACATAATCAAAACTCATTTTAGGTAATACAGATTACACCTCATCAATATTTCTCAGGCCAGATTTGAAAAGGTAATTCATGCATAATAGACACACAGTGTTATTTATTAAAATATCTTATAATTTAGAATTTGAGTGTTATCTTTAAATACTATTATTCCCCTGAGTTTAAGTGCTCATATAAAATGATAAATCTTTTGAACTATTTTAAATGTTTGCTATGATACTTTAACTCTTACCTCGTCCAGTGTTAAAATCTGATATTGGTCACACTCTCTCTCTCTCTTCCCCTTTCATGATTAGGTATCCCATAAGGGTCTCTTTTAATCTATGTATAATGTTAGAAAGTTTGATTGACTTAATAATATGGAGAAAAATTTTGTGAGAATGACCACCCCCATTTTTCATAGATCTCACCTGCAATACGCATAATAAATAATAAATTAGATTTTATTCATTGATTAACTTCCCATTAGACTATTATAGATTTGCAAGTACTAAAAAAAGGAGTTTTAGGCAGTATAATAAACTTGATGAAGACAGAACTAAGGACAAAACTATTGATTAACAATTAAAAGACATAGCGACACTAACACATCTATTCCCAGACTTTAGCTGTTTTATCACATAAAAAAATAAAATAAAAACGTTAATAAGGTACTGGTGTAATGCTTTCTAAACTTTCTCTCTACAATATAATCAACTCAATAATCTTTTGTTTTAAGAACCGAGAACGTAGAGGAGGTGGGGTTTTGTTGAGTATTCATTCATCCATGAAATCTGAACCTTTAAAAATAAATGTAGGTTTGAAGTTTATTAACACTCGGATTTATTTTAAACATTTCACTTTTCTAATTTTTTTCTGTATATATATTCCACCTCAAATGAGAAGTATTAAAGCTAAATTGGATAGTATTTTATTACAAGTGTCTCCGAATGTTCCATTTGTTGTAATTTGTGATTTTAAAGACATCATCTTATGTGGGGCTCAAACATTGCAGGAATAATGAATTTGTGGAATTTATTATGGAACGTCAATTGAGATCCTCTGTATCATCCAGAGTCTACTCAAAGATCTGATTCTACTGGAAATGAATATTGTTTAGATTTATCCATACTGTCTAAAGAATTGATTGATTTGTTTACCTGGAATATTTTGAGTGATGACTCTGGGATTGACCATTTTCCAATTTTGTTGCAGAATCTGGATATCACATCTCAGATTGTATAGAAGGTCTAAATGGATAATCAATGATGATGTCTGGAATAATTTTTATCAAGAACCATTCAAAAAAACAATAAAATTACGAAAACACACAGCGAGGCACAAAGATGTTAAAAAAATTAGAAACGTAAAAATCAACCAAGAAAAAAACAAAAGATTTCGAATAGCCTTTTTCAAAATAAAAAAGAACAAAACTAGAAAAGAGTGTGAAAGTTCTAACCTATGTTGCCAAAAATCACAAAAATCGCCGCTGACCCCTCTATATGATCTCTTTTGAAGGAAGGATTCTTCTTTAAAATGTGATTATTTATCATATTCAAATAATAAAAACCTTTATTAGCGCTCATATTTAATGCGTTACCAATAATAAGACATCATCAATTTTTCCATATTGCTATCATATTATTATTATTATTTCCCCATATATAATGGACGCATTATTTAAATTAATACTACGGTTTTCAACTCGTCAATGATTAGCCAAAGCGGAATTATTGTTATCTATTCTAAGAGTATTCATATGTTAATATTTTCATCACTTTAAATCTATAGTTTCACTAACATAGGGATGCATAAAATTGGCTATGGCTGATGTAACAAAAAATATATTGGTGAAATTATAGATTTCAAGAGTAAAATCACTAAGATGAATACTATCTATATCAAGGTCATTGCAAAGGGGTAATAAATCATGTTCTAATTCAGATGACATCTTTCAAATTATTACCTAAGTAATAGAAAGAAGCAGTCATAGATATGAACTGTCCATGAAATTTGACATTTTAAAAGATAATTGCATTTTCACAGTAGCAACCCCTCTGATATCAATGGTACAAATCCAAGTGTTTCGTCTCGTCATGCGTGATGACAATGATGAATGAAATTTGTTTGTTTAATTTTTTTCGAAGCAAGTTGAACATGAAATGTCAAAGGAAAAGCTTTTGAGAATCAATACAGAAGACTACAAACAAAAAATTCGACTGATCGTATTGTAACTGATTTGATGAAATTTTTACTGACATTAAGTGTGACAATGAACAATGAAAATGACAATGACAATGATAATGATTGAAGACACTAATAAAGTTCATAACAATTTGATCTCTATTCAAATGGAAATAGGGCAGAGGGACACTAGTCATTTCTAATTGTAAATGATAAATGAGGAAAAAATGTCCTTAATTGAATCAACTTGCACCAGGGTTGTGGAGTCGGAGTCGGAATCGGAGTCGCGGAGTCGGTAGTTTTCTAGAGAGATGGAGTCGCGAGTCAGTAAAATTATTGATTAGAATGGATCATGTCGGAGTCCGGGAAGTCGGAGTCGGATACGGAGAACAGTCGGAGGGATCGTATAAAAAAGGTAAAGGTTAATTTTCAAAAGGGGTGAGTAGATCGGAGCGGAAGTCAACAGGTAATTTTCAAAAAGAGGTGGAAGTCGGAGTTCGAAAATTTTCAAGAGGTCGGAACGGCGGAGTCGGAACGTTGGAAGTCGTAATTTTGAAAGAGGGTGGAGTTGGAGTCGGAGTCGGAAAATTTTTGAACCGACTCCACAACCCTGACTTGCACGGCGTCATTAAGCTTGTACGCCCAGCAGTTTACCGAGCGAACATTTCCTTTAGGGATGCAAGTATAGTATATTAGAAAAAAACTACCAATAGATTTTATAAAATGTAGAACGTCTTGCGAACAAATGTTACAAATCATCAAACAATCTGGTTTTAACTTCTAATCGTAAATGGTCGACATTGCGGACACGCGATTTGATGAGAATCGATGTACTGTTTAAAACTAAAGTTCAAATCTAATGTCATCATTGTAAGCAGCACCTCTTTACTTTTCTGTATCAGAAAAGTTACAGGAATAATTTGACCGAGCCAGACATTTAAAATAAATAAAAAACTCAAAATGTCTAATATGTAAAAATGAGCTTTCTTCTGTCATTGCACAATTCTTCAATCGTTTTATTTTTATCATTTGGATCAAATGTTATTATATCAAAATGTTATATGGTACTCCTATCCTAGATATCATGATGAATGCATTAAAAATATGATTCAGACTATCGCTCACCACAATCAAACACTAGCATAACATTAATAAATATTAATGTAAATGGTATATAAATATACTAACATATAGTATATACAGTAATTAGTCCATATATATATATATATATATAGAATAAAATAGTATAATAATACTATAATGATCCATTATTGATATAATATAATATGATTATAAGGGTAAGATTACGATATTAATATATGATGCAACGCTAAAGCATTAATTGTCTTAATTATTTGAGATTCAGATCTGTATGGCTTAAAGGATATAAGTACATAGTATTTCGAGCCATAATTTTGTTTTGGTTCCTCCTTATCTATCAGAATTGATTCAGTAGATCGTTTTCCTTTTTCCGTTAAAGGAGGATGCTAAAACGCCTGAATGTAGCATAATAATATATTCGGTCATATAATATAGATATAATATATATAATGATTATAAATAGTATATAATAAATGACATAATAATAGAATAGATAAATAAATAAAAAATTAGAGATATAAATATATATATAAAATATATTATAAGATATAAATAGTATAGATATATACTATATATATAATATATTAATGATAATAGATAATAATATGGTACTATTTATAAAGTCGGCGTATGACTCAGGAAGCGAAAATCAATAATATGTAATCGTTATGATTTAATATCATTTAGAGGTAAAAATACATTAAATTTTTGGGTAAGAACAATAAAACCTAACCTAAACCTACACCTTAACCTAACCTAACCTTAAAAAGCCTAAACTTAACCTAACATTAAACCTGGAAGACACATAAAATATATAACAGGAGTCATAACCACTTATAACATGTTACCAGTATAAATATAATATTAAATAGGTAAAATATATATTACAAACAATAATATAATAAATATATATATAGATATATATAGTATATAATTATAATATATAAATACTTACGTAAATAAATAATATAATAATACACAAAATATAGCAATAATAACCATAATAAATACATACCACAAATAACTATATACACCTATAACATACTAATAATAATAACTAATATATTCATAATGAAATACCCAAAAGAAATATATATATAGATATAAGTATACCATATAATACTAAATAGTACTAATAATAATTATATATATATACTATATACTTATATATATATAATATACTAATATAACTACAAATACATAATAGTATAATATAATTAAGAATACATACCAAAAATAGTATATACATCACTTATATTAATTAACTCAGATAACAAACACATATATATAAAATTAGATATATGCCTAATTTTGCTAGATTAAACAAATTCAATAGAACAAAATAATAATATATATAAAAACTATGATAGGTATAATATACCTATATAATATTATGTAATAAGATAGTAGATAATAGCGACAGTAAATATAAACATACTATAAACATATAGATAATAACCCTATAATACTAAATACCTAAGTAATACCCGATATAACGCAAGATAACTAACACATAAAAGATACGGTAATATAATAATGAGCAAGAATAAATACATACACCAAGCACGAACTACTATAGTAAAATATCAAGGGATATATTAATTATACTATTATATTAATATATTATAATATTATATAAAATCAATAAAAATCATAACTATATATTATTTTAGTAATAATAATTAGTATAATAATAAATATATAATAATAATAGAATAATATACATACTACTGAAGAAAAAGATACATAATATTAATAATAATATATTATAACTATATAATACTAATAAGCAATATATATCAAAAAACATAAATATATAAAAATAAATATATTATCAAATATAATAAATACAATAAATATATAAACGCAATATCACATAAACAAACTAACATAACATACAAATAATATAGATATAAAAATCAAAAACCCATCACAATAATAACATATTTGAATTCTAATATAAGTATACGTTAAAGTAACACTAGAACCACATACGAAGTATACTATAGCAGGAATGATATATATACTATGATAATACTAGTAATGGGCATAAGTAATAGTAAATACATAAGGAAGTCACAAAATAAACCTATATTATAATAGATAATATAAGAATAAATATAATATAATATATAAATAAAAACTATTATATAATAGTTTTTTTTATGCGGTGAGGAAGAATATTCTCCATCCACTTTCAAACTAACTTAATCGTACATGAAACAACTTGATGATATGCGGTTATAAATTATATAGTGGAGAAATAAATATTTATGAAATGACTAAATGTATTGATTATTCATTATTATATTATTCTAATTATTATTATTAATTACGTATACATTATAATATTCATAAATATTATAATTATTGCATTATTATATTATCCTATTATTGATATATATTCATTACTGCGTAGTATATATTAATCTATTAATATCTATTATTATTATTTATTTCACTATATATTTGCAAAAAATTTATTTAAAAAAAGGAAAGTATTTAAGACATACTGAAATTTTTGATAAATCCGAAGACGCTACTATTAACGTGAATCCGCAAAGCCTTATATTTGAGGCATCAAACCAATGTCATTATTTACTATTGGCTACGTATGCGCTTCAATTGTTTGTAACCTATAAATTTCTTTAACATTTTTAAGTTTTCCTTTGTAATTTGCCAGAATACAATTTGGCACAAGATTGCCTGCTTAATTAATTGTTCCTCCAAATAGCTCAGACATCGTTAAGGGGAAAGGTTGAGCATATTCTTTTAGAATTACTATAATCAGCATATATTCATCATTAGCGGCATAAACTACTCTCTAAATCCATTTAGCCTTTATTGGATACTAAGCTCTTAAGTATATTTTATTTATTCTATTTGTACTAAAACTCGTGTTTGTTAACAATTAATCTCAAAGTCAATGATTCTCTATCGGATTTTTTACGTTGGTGTATGAAGTTGCTACCTATCATGTTCAACGTTAACCTAAACGACTTCAACTGACTCATAATTTATTATGTAAGTAAGAGATACAAACTATATATATACAATATACTATGTATATATGGTGATTAAATAAAGCTCTACATAACTGATATATATAAAAAAAATTAGCGTATAAATATAAGGCTATAAAAATAATACTTTCACATAGATAGAATATATATTATATATATATATAAAGATATAATAATAATATATAAGATGTAATACTGTTCACCACCACTCACAGGCAGACTCCCTATTCAGGAGGGAGGTGTAATGTTACACGGCGCCTCTTCATGAAGTCAACAACTAAAATTAGATAAATTACGCAGAGATGAACATCAGGACGCAGGATATTTAATAAGTCTGGGCAGCGAGAGTTTAAAATTCAGCAGAAGAAACAAGCAGAAGATGGAAGAGAAGTTCGAGACGGTAGAGGAAGGGTAGTCGGCGGCAGAAGACTCAAACACCCGCAAGCAGCAACAATAGCGCCTGAGAGATACCTACATTCAAACACAATAACTTATGAGTGCAAAAGACACAGCAATGTACACCCTAATTCTTGAACGAGAGGGGGCGAATAGTAAAGTGGAAGGACGACGAAGTAATAAGATCTCCCTCAGCAGGCATCTCGCCCGCCTGCAGGAGGTAAGCCCTATCAGAGAAGAAGATAAAGACCAACCTAACATCGCGCCGCACATAAGATAAGAAGAAGGTAAAATAGAAATTTCGAAGAGTAACAAATAAAAGATTAGAAATTAAGAAGCTTAAAAGGAGCTAAGAAAGTTATGCAAAAAGCGAGGGTTGAAAACCAGAGCCCCCCCCCCCCAGACAGGCATATGAGAGCATATACTCCATTCACAGCGGCGAGCGATGATGGCCCCTTGTAAATAGCCTTGAGCGATACTAGAGAGAGGAAAAAAAAGTCTCGCAGTCTAAACAAATCCCAGATATTCTTTGAGGCCACACCTAGCAAACCTTTGCTGAACGAATGAGGTTTCCGAAAGAAACAGATTGTTATGTTTAGATGCTTCAAGCCAAGGAGTGGTTCTTATAATTCAACAGTGAGAGACGAAGTAGAGAACAACGTTTCGAAAGAGATAAGAAAAGTATGCGAAGAATGTCTTAAGATTAGACGATAATATTAGAAGTTGAGTTTATTAAAGAAATTGAAATTATAACCACAAAGGCAATCAGCGACAACCACCACACCCGAATTCTATCCAGAATCAGCAGAAAAGAGAATAAGGACATATATCTGAAGAATACATAATATGGCTAGCCTCACTACCCCAATATATAGCCTCTATGTGTCAGTCTTCGTTAATAAGAATTCTAACGAAATCAACATAGCGACTTAAGATAAATTCCGTATTTAAAGTGTATATTTCCATGTATTATTCATTGCGATTATTATAATTATATATATAAATACTATAGAGCAATATATATTATTTAACTTACACGTCACTTTGAAAATTACTTTATTATTTATATAAATTTACTGTGTAATATTTCTAGTTTATCATATAATAATATATAATATATAGATATAAATATATATAATATTATATCTGTTGAGAATTCAATTGATAGAGCGGGTTTTTTTTCTATAGTATATTCAACTAGTTAAGTAGCAATAGAATAGCGTTTTATTATATGTCTCTAACATTTTGGTTGTGAAACAAGGAAGTCTGATTGAATTACTGGTTATAAACATGATTAGTCAACACGATCAAAATTTTTTAATGCAATTATAGCAAGTTAGATGTCATTGCATAAAATGGTTTTTTTAGTTAAAATATTTAATTATTGAAATATTTCTAAAATAATTTTCCCCCCAGAAACTAATGATAAAATAGAGTAAGTTATTTTACAGTCAATAATCATTGCGCATCATCACCTCTTGTTTGTTGCAAAGTGTAATATTTAATGGAGAATCAAAATCGAAATAACATTTTGATTTCTTAAATCCGGATGTCAAAAGAACATAGTGAGAGAATGGACCTTAATTATAAATAATAGTTGATAATTTTATTTCTTGGTATCAAAAATATTAATTTTTCTTTCTTCACATAAACTCATGACTTTATCCGATTGTCTATCACAATTTTTAAATGCATCCGGTAGGTAATAATCATACAGAGTCTTTCTTTTGTGTTGAGTAAGGAAGTTAGCATATGACATACTTGCTTATCTTTTATGCTATATGTTATTCAGTTGATAATAATAATTTATATTTGTAAAGGTGTGTCAATTCTATACTTGCTTTTATATTTTTGAATATTATCGGAGTTAAGCGTCTTCTATGTAAGAGACTGAATACAAATTAGTCAGAATTCCTAGTATAGGTCTGAATAATATATATATATATATAATAATATATAATAGTATAGTATAATAAAGAACTAAGTAAATATATAATAATCATAATAATTATAAATATAATATTACTATATAATTAGATATAAATAAGGATGTCTACCAAAGATACTATAATAAATATAGAGCGATATCTAATAACTATGGTGTTGACTCCAAGGAATCGGAAAATCAATAAATATATGTAATCGTATAAATTTTTCAATAGATTGAGGAATTAAAATACATTAGTAAATACTGATTTTCAAATGTAATTTAATTAATATTAACAAAAATTAAAAAGAAATGATATATATTTTTTATTGTGCTTCACACCTATAAGTTCTTTATAAAAAATGAGTATCTTAGGCCGTGCTTAGGCTATCTTATTCAGTTTTAAATATTTTTATGATAAATGTATACGTAAAGTTTGTTGAAACACCTTGGACAAATAGAATTAAATTAAGATATTGAATTATTGTTATATATAATTTTTGTTTTGATCCGGGGTGGGCCTCGGCCCCCCCTCTATATCATCCCCCGTCCCCGGCAGGAACGCGGGAGGCTTGCCTCCGCTCGGCAAGCTCGCGGGTCACGGGGGGGAAGAGAGAGCTTTTTTATTAAATAAAAAAATATACTCATTAAATTATAAAAATAATCGAAACATAAAAATAATTAAAAAGATGAAAGAAACTTAGAAAAAAAATTCTTAAATTCCTATTAAATAATTAATAAATATAATAAATAATTCATAATTAATAATAATTAAATTAAATGAAATAATAATAATAATTAATAATAATAATAATAATAATAATGAATTAATAATAAAAATAATAATAAAAATGCTTTGATTTAAATTCTTAATAAATTTAAAACGAATGCAAAATAACGCGATAAATAAATATAATAGAAATGAGGAAATAAAAGTAAAGGCCCGAAAATTCGTTGTTTATATGCATTATCGAACAAATAATTCCCCCGTATTACTTCGTGAGTATCTAAAATATGTCACATATAATAATAATAATGATATATATAATATAATATAGTAATAGTAATATACATAGATAAGATATATAATATATTATATATATAAATATAAAGAGATAAAGGATAAGAGAAAATATCATTACTATATTAAATAATAATAATAAGAGGCTAATAATATAGTAAATATTATCGAGGTTTTGAAAACCCCTTAGCCACCGTTATTGATTATAGTGTTTATAATTATGGGACTCATGAAGTATTGCTGTCGATGTATCTGTGATAGCTTGAATCTTAAGGGTCCTTCAGACCCACGTTTTAGAGTCAAGGTAAAACTTATACGGAGTGGCAACAAAGAGTTGGCATCTGTTATCTGGGTTTATGTCACGATGTTTGTTGTGTTGACCCAATTATCAGAATATTGTCAATGATTCCAAAAATGCAAAACCTGTAAAGGCAATGGCGGGTTATATTGCTCTTAATGCTCATACTGCCAATGATAAAAGGGTTAAGGTTGATATGTGAGCTGGCAAAAAGATATACTTTATAATTGAGCTCCACAAAGTTGACTAGTTTTTTTTTTCGGAATAAGCATTGGATTTAAAGTATGTGGAAAAGATACTTATAGCGATGGAGTAATATTAATGCCATTTATTAGAGAAATATAATGTTGCGTTAAAATGAGAATTAAGCGTACTTTTACAAACTTAAACGAAAAATAGGGAACAAAGACTCAGTGGTGTTGAATTACTATTTTTATTTAGCAGGAAATATATGTTCTTATTGCGATTTTGCTTTACATATATAGAAAAAGTCATATTGCAAAGCCCATTATTTAGTCAGTGGTTCATTTTCGTGTTAATTATAGCATTATATATACTGATGGTCACAAGTAGAGAAAAAAATTAATCTGTAAAACTGCGTAAGGGGTATTTTTTTTATTTTGAAGTTCGAGCAATCTCGAGCGCAAAATAGTTTTTTCAAAACCTTGAAGTAATATTAGACGTGATTAGTGTGCATTATCTTCCCATTAGAAGCATTCATTATGGCAAGTAACGAAACTTTAATAGAGTTATGTAAAAGTTTGGGCATTACTGGTGCTGAAGAAGCAAATTTTGTAGAGAAGAGAGGTTAAGAGAACGAGAAGCATTAAAAGAAGCAGAAGAGCGTAGAATTGCTGTAGAAGCAGAAGAACGCAAAATTGCCGCCGAAAAAGATGCACGCGAAGCTGAATTGGCAGCAGCTAAAGACGTGAAAGATTATGAAAAGCGTGTGATACAGATGCGTCTGCAGGCTGAAGAAATACAGCGTCAACATGAGGAACTTCTAACAACTTCGCATCATCCCCTACAGCTATAATTCCTGCAAATAATAAGAGACCGAAATTAAAATTACCGTCATTTGATGAAAAGGTCAATAACATTGAAGAGTACTTGACTTTGTTTAAAAAATAGGCAGTCGCAAATGAAGTTAGGAAGGAACAATACGCACATCTGTTGGGATCTCTGTTGACTTTAAAATCCGTCACGTTTACAACGAGTTGTCTCTCGAAGATTCTTCGGAAATTTCGACGAGTTTTAAAGAAAAGCCTTTACTTATTAAAAAATATGTACAACTGAAAAGGAGATAAGGAGCTAAGAATATTAAGTCCCAATGTCTCCACAAAATGAATGACTAACCCAAGCAAACCTATCAATGAATGATGTAAATTTCATGGACTTCTATTTTAAGAATAATGATATCGTCGAGATAGTTGAAGAAAGTGCCGAAGAACTATTGAAATTCTTAGCCATTGACAATGATACCTTACGACTAATTCCTAAGTGAGAGATTAGCGAGAAACAATTGTCATTAGGCGAAAGATAGTATTAAGAAAAATGGAAGATTTTGTTGTTAAGTACGGAAAAAATTTTCCTTATAATGCACATTAGAAATTAAATTTAGTTAGCATGATATAAGTCACGCCAGAATAGTAGATTACAAATAATAAAGAAATAAATAGACGGGAGTATAGCAATGAAATAAATAATGAAAAAAAGACACGTGTTACTTCTCAATACGCTCCGTAACACCAAAAATAAAATATAACTGTGACATGAGTCGACAAAAGTCTGCCAAAAGCCATCAGATTATAAAAAAAAGACACTATTGAAAATACTACAGTCCAGAACATAGAGATGCGTTTAACTGTGCTACAGGTGTCATTATAACGTATGGACACATTGCCAAGTACATGAGCAGAGTGCCACTCTATAACATCTAAGGATAGGTAGGAGTAATGATAATATACATCTGAATAATGTAACAAAAGGACGCTGACAGAACTGATCACAATACCAAGTCCGTAGCAGTCATGGCAGATAATGCGAAGTAAATAAGGAGGAGTAAGCATAAGAAATGAATACCTCCCGATGAAGTTGTGGCCATAAGACAGTAGAAGGTCTGACGATAGTATGGTGTAATACGGAAAGAATAAATCCGCGCCTAATACACTTGCCCGGCAGTTAATGGTATATGCTAAACGAGTTATACTATATTACGATGTTTAGAAAGGACAGCTGTATTCTAATATGGGAAACGGGTAATTGAGAAAAGAAAAGATTCAATTCCAAAGAGTTTAGTTAACACCAAAGAGAAATATACGAACATGAGACTTCTGGACAAGCACAGAATAAAACAGCTGTAATTCCGTAGCGATACGAAATTGTTCTGGAGCAACACCCTACTGATACGGGATAGAAACAAAGACTGTATAATAATGCCTGATGTTTGTATACTATCTGATAGTGTGGGAAACTGTGATGGAGTATTTACCTCCCGACAAAGCCGGATATTGAACCGGATAGTATCTCGAGTTACCATGACCTGGCTGCAGTTAAAGCAACAGCGATCAAAAACTACAGGATTAGGCTAGGTCTTCAAGACATCAGATATGGCGGAAAGAATAATTTACGCGATAGAAGACAGAGATAAGAGAGATAAGTCATGCGGAGTCGAGTTTGATGATGATTTACAATGAAGACTGTACCTATATCTGAATCCGAGGATGTCCAAAAGAGAAGAGGCATTAAGAATATATAGAGAAGGATATCCACCGGGGACGAAGCAGCCATAAAAACACCTCAAAAGGGCAGAATCTCCTGTAAGAAAATTATATAAAAAAAGACTAAAGTAGGGAATATGAAGATTGCCCGACGAAGATCAGTCCAACTAAATGTAAATATTGGAAGACCACTGAATGTCATCGCAGATGATGATGAAAAACCCCAAAATCATAGAACCGCATATATGGCGAGACCACGTCAGAGGCAATGAAATGGTCAGTTGGAAAAATCTTGTGAAAGAATAGAAAAGAATATAATACTACAAAAACAAGAAAAGAAACGACCACTACTCTGTGAAATGTATAGAATATATCTATTAAGATGGATGGATGAGAACGTATTAAATTAATTTTTGCATGGGGAGTACATTGTTTTCTTATACAAAGAGAAATATAGAATCATATTTGAGAGAAATGTTTCTAATCGGTGCCAACAAGGAATATAGGAAGCAAAAGATGATATAAGCTATAGCCCTTGTATGAAATCGGAAAAGAGCAACTAAAGGGGTTATACAAGATAAACATACAGAAGGAAAAAATGCATGCACCATTTATTGAACTGGCCAAATAAGTATACAAGCGCCTTTTCCTGTAGCTCAGAATGTAGCTCAGACTGTAGCTCAGACTGAAAACATGTCCAAAGGTATAGAGTGAACCTAAGAGAACATGGTAACCAATTGTATGCTCTTGCAAGATAATGAAGAGCCGTTTCAGAGAGTAGTACATGTCGATCTCATATTAGCCAAATAAAATCCCTCCATCGTCCCATCTGCTCCAATAATTCGCCTCCAAAGCACACAAGAACATCTCTATTCTAAAGTCAAACATAATACGTCAAATACTACGAAGCAATTCAAAAGAAAATAGAGTGGACAATCTAGATGTTTGGAAATGAATAGATATGGATATAGGAATGGGGCTGAGACAGAAGGCATAAAAAAATGGATTTGGATAAGTAATACAACTGATAACGTAAAAATAGACTACAACGACGTATGTGAGCGGTCGTAATAAGACTGTTTCAGCAATTCACATAGTATGAGGATAATTACAACCGAAAGAAAGACTATTATAATTGCATACAGGTGAAAAAAAGTAGAGGCCGCAGAATATTTTAGTGGGGGGCAGAGAGGGAGGCAGTGGACAACCAGGAGCGAACAGTTCCTAGTTTAATAGAGTAGGGGAGAGAGAAAAGAAAAATCATGAAGAGGAATGAATTTCGCCGCGACAAGAAGATCCTAATTATCGAATGAATGTAATGAGCAATGAAAGGTGGGTTCGAAAAGATTTACGGAATGAGATTGTATACGAAATTAGACAAGTCTGATAAAGCAAGTGAAATCTTTAGATGGAGCTTAAGAGAATGACATATCAAGAATATATGAAATTTCTACGAAAATTCAAATCTTAGTTGAAATCTTGTAATCACGAAGCCAAATAGAATAAGATATTAATCATGATTTGAACTGCTTCCTTAAATTCGTCCTCACTCGTCTGCACTAGTGTCAATTTAATTCTACAGTCTTCCAATCCATTAGTGAAGAAACAAAATGCTCAATTAATCTTAATGAATAAATGTGAAATGCGTTTCGTTTTGAAGAATCTTTAGCAACTAGAAATGACAAAATTATTTCAAGCAAATCTTATAAAAGATAATACAACCAGAACTATACCTGAATATTTCAGTTGCAGGATGTGGATCGGAGAAGTCGGAGGTCGGATCAAGAAAAATTTCAATTACGAACCGATCTCCACAACCACTGAATATCAAAGTTCAAGTGAAGAAAAATGAGAATGCCGCTTCTGAACAGAATCAGTATGTAAAATATGATAAAAGACAGTATAGCATATTGCAAATGCCTTTTCTGAGGGGGATGATTTTTCAAAACCATTAAAAGAAGTTATCATAAAATATCAGTTAGAAAATTCCCGCTATACTGAGACCTATTAAAAATTAATGATTCTTGTAAAAATCAAGTAGTAGTCCATTTTTAAATAGAGATATGGTATTTCTACGAAATGTACAAAGATATCTACATATTATAATATAATAATTAATAGGATATAGATAGATATATATAATAGATATATATATAGGTATATTAGTATGATAGATACGTAATATTATATGGGGGATAATATTAGTTAGATATTGTTTACAGGTGTGGAGCGTTAGAACGTCAGGAAGTCAGAGTCTGTTAGATGAAAATTAGTGATACAACTTGGTCAGAGTGGTCAGAATCAAATATTATTGAAATAATAAAACATGAATTAACGATCAAATAACAAAGATTAACAATAATAAATAAATAATAAAATAATAAATAATAATAAATAATAATAATAATAAATAGTAATAATATTATAAATAATAAATAATCACATTGTGTATAAAATATACATATTAAAGTTATGCATGAGATAATACGTTTACTTGTTATATTTAAACCACAATAATGTTTGGCGTAAGAAACTGAATTAGTAAATATACTAAAAATTATGAACCATTAATATTGTAGATGAACCAATTAAATTTATAAAAAAAAATAAAGGTATATATTAAAGAAATAAAATTAATTGAATTGAAAAAAAATTTTAATTATGCGAAATGTTTCTTTTTGCATAATAATTATTTGCAGCACCAACAGATTAGAATTAAATAATAGAATACATAGAATTAAATAATTTGTACACAAACTGGCAATCATTTTCCCAACCATTGACTAACAACTACGAGGAAAAATGTAGATTGAAACGAAAGTGATTATAATAGCACAAAAATAAATATCAAAGATATCAGTGGTTGCTTCATAGAAGCATAATGTGGAAAAGAGATTTGGTCAACTTGTTTCTGAGTTACCACTAGCTTGGCAGTTTTTGACGAAAGATTTAGAAATGCTTCTTGCAGGAAGAAAAAATTCGGCGGACTGATTATGTGTCAATAATACGAAGAAAACGAATGAATTTTAACGCATCACGTAGCAAGCCGAAACACGCAAGATATACAAATAAGAAGGAAAGACAAAGCGTAACATGGCTCCCGCTATGAACAGCTGGAAGCCGTCGTCGAAGAATTTAGGTGACGAAAACCGGTGACAACAGGGGCGTCAAGAGTTCGCCAAAAGGCGCAAGATGTTAGAACGAGGTTCTAGACAAGACAGAGTAAAGGTATTGAGTCGGGACACTAGTTCCGGACTTCGGAGGTAGGAATCAGTATAGGAGCAGGAGGCGTGAGGTTATCTTCATAGGAGCCAGAGGCGGCTGAATAATCGAATAGCGTGATGGGCGCTGAAGGTAGGCTGAACAAGGAGCTGCACAAATACTTGAAGGAGTTGGCGAAGGTTCAAGTGAAGAGAATAATGTTGACTGTAATAAAGGGCAGAAATGGGCATAAAGTACGATATTATCCTTGCGAAAGTAGAAGCTAGATGGAGCGAGGAATGCAAGTAAGTGGAGAAGAAAGCAGTAGGTGAAAGAAGCGGGAATCAGTAATATCGAAAATAAGCGGTTATGTTTTCTAAATCCAATGATAATATTTTCTACTTTGACTTCCCCTTCTTTCTGTAACATGATGTAATTTTCAGTATGCTAGTTATAACAATTGAAAATATGCTCATCATAGCGGGCTTGCAACGGACTACGGTGTGAGTCAAATGACCGAATCAATACAATGAGAAGCACATGTTCTCTAAATCCGACAGGCTATGTAGCAGTTGGACGAGGAAGAGATAGAAGTGGCAAAGATGGATTCCGATTGCTACAAAGTTTACACTGACGAAGGCGTGCTAGGAAAGTGTGCTGAGTTCGTAGATTTTTGAGAGCAAGGAGAATAAACATACACCAAGGATAATTACGTATAGTTAAGAGAGCCGATTAGACGAGCTCAGCAGATCACGAAGCATTTAGAAGCTTCTTTGGACGAAGTTCGGATACGTAAGGAGACGGAAGAGGAAGAGTTTCGGACCAATGATCCGGATGTCCGTGGGCCATAAGAGAAAGCTTGAGACTGCCGTGAAACCTTCGATAGAGGCCTTGACCTTGCGCGAATGATAGACTCTGCATAAGAGCGAAGGCGAACTGATGTAGCCGAATTAGTCATAAATAATGTCCAATTCCAAAGGTGAAGACTCAACTGAACCTATACCACTGGTCCTGTGGACACAAAGTCGACGGGGGGGCAGTAAAAAGTGCCAAACCCATGGCTAAATCCAGTACTGCTACAAAAATGCCTTGAGACAATTGTCTTCGCTGGAAGAATATCACGCAGGAATGGCATTCATACCCATCGCGAATTCGTATCGGATCTATTTGCACGATAATAACAATGTGATGTGAAACCAATATATGAAAGAGTGTAAATGGAGCCGATCAAATATCAACGATGTACACTGAGATCAAAACGTTCAACCAGGGGAACTATAAATTGCTGAAGATGTTGCCGACCGTGTGCCTGTGCACTTTGGATTTTTGACATTGAGCGCATTGCGTTGTCCACTGTTTAACATCCTTGTATAGTTTAGACGCAGCCAGACCGAATATGATGACCGTATATTTGACTATGACCTACCATTTTACCCTGTGGATTGCGACACATCTGTGGAATCGGTGTGAAAAACCTTTCTACGCTAATGCGGTAGCGCTACGACTGACAGAGGAGTGACTGATAGACAGACATCCAGCAATAACAAGGGGGGAAACCAAAAATTTCATACAGTATTGCAATGATGTTCGTAGGAGAAGCACTAGGAAAACAATCTCTGATCGAGTGCTGCAACGCAGCCATTCCGAACGAAAATCAAGTTTCTGAGTAAAGGAGATTATAGCCAGTTAATTCGGAAATAGAGCAATCATGGCAGGAATGATTGTTCTTTTCCTCTTTAAATAGGCGTGATATCGAGTGTTGAATTGCAATGAACTCAAGGTTGAGCGCGCTTCACGATGAAGCGCGTACTGTTATCACTGTGGAACATGTAATGGCATGTCTATGGGTAAATTGATCAGTTACAACATGGACTATTCCCCGATTCCTATCTATAAACTAATAACGAAATAGTGCTAATTATGCGTAAATATGATTCGAAGAAGAGTTTCCCTCTCAACAAATGCCTATACCTATGTTTCAGGGCGGCTGGCAACTTTTTAGCAAAAAAAGCTAATCTGGACGCATTCGTTATCAAATAAATTCTTTGCAGCACAGCTCCAGCAGCGAAGTCTGAAGCGTCAGTATTGATCTCATCCTAGTCGGGGCTGTGTCGGAGAGAAATATAAGTAACACGGAAGAGTCATAGGCTCCTTGGATGGCGTGAAGGCATTAAATCCTCCGCGTGGTTGTG
>JABUQX010112458.1:0-5000 GCA_015478945.1 Trachelipus rathkii
AGCCAAAACTTAAAAGAAATTAAATATTACATCATATGTAGCATAAGTTTATTTTTATAATGACAAAAATTTTAATATTTAGCGTGTAAAAATAACATTTGAAGGGAAAATGCCTAATATTTATATAAAATTATATTTAATTACCATTATCTGATCGTACTAATTTCATTAATACCTTGTGGAGACTTCATAACCCTTGCAGAGCGATTGATAAAAGTACCAGCTTCTAATGAATACAACATTTCTAAATGTATTCTCAGATCTAAGCATGAAAATATTAATCCATATCTTTTTTCTCTTACCTTCCCTCTTCCCCTTACTACAAGAAAAGGGCCAAAGGCATCTATACCAATACTTGTAAAGGAGGTGCCACTTCAAGTCTATCATGTACAAATTTACTTCATCAGTTGTTCAGTTGGCCTTGCATGAAGCTTTCTACAAATTATACTTTTCAGAATTTTTTTAATAATTTTATTATTTACCCAATGACGTTATACTTTTGCTTAATGCATATAAAACTGTTTCTTTTCCTAAATGTGTCCATTAATTCTATGAATAATTTTATTTGGGTACTGTAACTATATGACTATTTGGCAAAAATAAATTGATACAAATTCACATGGTACATATCTGCTTTTTATTCCTTCCACCTATTCTTTAAGTATTTCTCATTATCTAAAAAAAAACGGTAGGAATTTTGATAAAACAAGTCTTTTTGGTAAAAGTCTCTCTTTTTTTATTTTGTAGTTTATATCATGGAACTCATTATTTTGCACATCTTCATAAATTGCTTTTTTCTGCATTTTATACCTCTGTGATTGTCAAAGGACCTTGTTCCACTCTCTCTTCTTATGCACACCTTTTAAATTCTTAAAAATCCAAGCTACTTTCACTTTAAGCTTCATCCAATCTAAAATATTAAAGAATTTAACAGCTTCTTGCCCGTTGTAATTTTCCTCTTTCTTGCAATTTTATGGACATATTTTCAGGTTAATTTTTCATAATTTTTCATTGTCATCATCAAATTTATGTTCCATGTTTTTTTGTGGTCAATGAGCTTTATCTTGACACAAAAAAATTTGGTCCTCTGCTCCATTCTTTGATATTTGAAAGCTAATTAAGAGGTGAATCTCACTAGTGGAAGGTGCAATATCATTCCATTTCCCTGGTATTATAATTCCATTGATTTACATTTGTTAAAGATCTTTCTTATGTAAGACAATTTATTATTAACAAATTCTTAAATTTTCTTTAATATTTTTTATGTGTTGTAAAAACAATATGGCTATCAACCAAAAACATATATTCCTTTGCTTATGTTCATATCTAACTCAGTTTTTATGTAAGTTTGGGAATGTTTACAGCAAGTTTTGCTCCCCAGTTCTATTCTAGGGATGGTTAGCATCAAATTTTGATAAGTGGTATTAATCTAGTTTTAGATAACAATAGAGAGTACTCTTAATTTTCCTCAACAATCTCCTATAAATCTATGTATACCACTGCTGCATAAACAAACTTGTGATCCATCTGAAAAATAACGCAGTTCAATACTTTCTTTATACTTTTTAAACAATTTGATTATATGGCCTTGGTATTTAAAGATCATTCAACTTATGGATGTTGTTTAGCTATTTCAAATAGCTTTATATATTTGTTGGAATACCCCACCCATCTTTCATCACATAATGTTTGAAATATTTTCTCTTTGCTGTTACAAATATTGGACTTATTATACTTCATTGATAATATAAGTGGGAAAATATACAACTAAGAATGTATTCTTGTTAGTTATTCTTTATTTTGTATATCTACTCTAGCTTTTATACATCAGTTTCTGGATTCCATAATTAAACCTAATGCTTCAAGGCAGTTTATCCAAGGATAAATTCTATCTCTTTATAATCTTTACTTAAGTCCTGATTGTCAATATTTTCTATAAAAAAATATCCTTGAATTACTTGCAGCTCCATGCAACTTCTATTATATATATAAGATACATAGCATACAGCATATATATATATATTAAAGTTATTGGCTGCTAGTTAGTTATTAAGGGTTATTACATGTTACAGCATATTAAGGCTACAGCTAAGGTTGCTGTTGTTATTACTAGTTACATATATACAGACAGCAGCAAGGCAGCATATGCTGTTAAGGTTGTTACAGTGCTACATAAGGCTATATTATTAAGGTTAAGTTATACATATACAGTTATTAGCTACTAGTTAGCTAAGGTTGCTACAAGGCTGGCTACTAGCTACAAGGCTACACTCTGGGCTGAAACACACAAAAGCCAGGTAGTGCAGATTTGAAACAACTTTATTTTGGTGCTCACTTCAGATACAAACTGAAATGTGTTAAAAGTAAGTTCTTCAAGATTTGTTTTCATACCCCAACTTTACCTTGAATCTTTTTATTTAAAAACAAATATATATAGCCAGATATACAGTATAGCTTAAATATCCTTACATTCTTACATGCTAAACAACCTGCATAGTACAAAATCTCATAGAAAATCAGATTTTGTCTGTACTGAAGGTATTTCGATTCGAGAATGTTTGGTTTGTAGTATTGCACCATGTCGAGAAGTATGACCAACGACCCTACTAGAAACAGCGGAAACATCTTTGACATTTCTTTCAACATCGACCGAATGACACGGATACTTTGGTAGGAGAATTTGTTGATTACTAACCAAAATATCATCACTAATATCATCAAGAAGAGGTGGGGGGTGATAGGAGTACTCCCCCAGTCTATCAGTTCCATGTAGGAAGTGGCGTTGAGATTGACGTTTAGCTGCCTTTTATCAAAGCAGCGAACTTGCACATTGGTGGAGGAAATTTTCTTTCTTGCTTGAAGAATTTGTTGACATGAAAATCTTCTTATTGTTTCCCGTTCATCTGCAACACCAGCTAGCAACAAGTTTTCTGGATGACAAAAATAGGAGTTGTTTAGGAGCACTGGAGAAATGATGTTCTGATCCTCAGGAGAAAGTTTTTGATACTGTGATACCATAAAGTGAAAATTCTTTGCACCATCTTGACAGAAGGGATGGGAGCGGATATAGAACCATATGGGGGCATAGAAGTTCAGTACGAATCGTACCAAACGCCTCAGATCATCAGATGCGGATTCTGTTGAAACGTACAATCGAAGCAGTCTGTTAGCTTTAGTTAGCCACCTTGCATGGCTTAAGGCACCCGGCTGTGCAGTTTTCAAATACCGCATATTATTATGATCTGCATTTTGTACCCCTTGCTGAATTAATAAACAGATTTTTAGTAAATACAGCTGGTCAGAACTTAGATCTTTCGTAACTGTTTCAGGAACATCAACTACAGAGCCTGGAATTGGTTGAAAATTAATGATGGGTTTGGTCTGAGGATCAAATGAGAGCAGTTTGGTTATAGGTCCTTCATGTGACGATGGGCCAGTTGTCTTCCCATCAACAACACTAAATAACTTCCTGAGTGGCAGTTCATTAAAATGCAACATGCATATGAGCCATTGAAGTGGTCTTTTAAGATGTAACTCCAACAGTGTGATTATTCCATTCTTGTTACCCGTATTCACAGGAGTTCCATCGCAAATCACTGCTCTTAAAGTCTCTGTAGATCTTGTTCGTTCAATAATACCCAGAATTTCATTAAATACATCTCGAGATCTTCCTGAGTTAGGACTAACGTGATCGATGTAACATGCATCTGGAAATGACACTAGCACGTAATGTTCTTCTCTAACTTTTCTACGCACACCTCCAGTATCGACAAGTGTTTCATCTATTTTTCCATCGAAACCAATGCAGACCATACCTCTGTGTTGCAGCAAATGCTCCTCTGACTGTTTGTCTCTCCAGTATTTTCTTTGGCGTTGTAACTTACTTGGATCAACAACGTTTTTTGGTGACAGAAGTCCGAGGTCCTTGAGGGCAGCATTAACTATGAGACATGCATCTCTATTGCTCACATTTGTCCTCTCTAATGCTTTACACAACTCAGGATACTGGTTTCTATTTTGAGGGTGACATTCTTCCATTTCTTCTGATTCTAAGGAAAATGATTCTTCTAGCACATCACTCTCACTGCCTGATAATTCAACTGAACTTACACATTTTTGCGTATCTTTGTGTCTCATCTTACTTTCAAATGTCAACCGTTTCCTTTTCCTTTCCTGAAGTTTCATGTTTTTCTCTGTTCTTTCCTTGTCCACCTTTCCTATTATCATGCGTCTTGAAGTGTTTTGATCAAGCCAAAATTGCCATTCCAATACAGGGATTTTCTTTTCATTGGGACATTGACATTGATTACGTTCAACTATATCATTATGAACACACTTGCACGCGCTAATGTCGAAGAGACGAGAAAATGATTTTATTTTATCTTGATATGTTAGAGAAGATTGTTTATTTCTTGAATATTTCATCAAATCATTGACATTCACTATTAGTCTCTTCACTTTCACTATAACACTTTCAAATTCTATTGTTGGAATGCCTGCTTTATTGTATATGCCTTTAACTTCTGTTGCCACTAACTTTGCTAGATGAGTAACACTGGCATCTTTGTTGACTACTTGATGGAACTTGTAGGCTCTAAAAACATCCTCAGCCAGTGGTAGCTGATTTTCGACAAGTGGTTGTGGATAACCGAATATTGCATGCCTGTCTTTATGCCTTGTTGCACATGCCATGATACGTCTTGCAATAATAGTAATAAACACTGCACCCACAGGACTTATCTCAAACGTCGAATAGTCTGGATCTGAAATGAGACAGAAATAGCTCTCAATTAGTATTAAAACCAAATTTTGAAGAACAAAGCATATAAAATTCATAACTTAAAAATAGTAAAAAACGATGTCAAAACCCTTTTAAAAAAACTAAAGTTGTAAAAGTAAATGCAAAATGATTTTTTGTCCCACTACAGGGAAGCCAAGGAGCACCAATTTGACCATGTTTGGTTATCCCACCAAAATTCAACCCAGCTTAATATATATAT
>JABUQX010112458.1:20000-22500 GCA_015478945.1 Trachelipus rathkii
CAGCTTAAAGGAAGCCCTCCTTATTCAATTTAACGACGCCTTATATGATTTAACATTGGGAAATATCCCAGGCGCGCTAGGTCCGGAGACAATAGGTTACGGAAATGATGATAAAATTAATACCGACAAGGACACATCCATTGTTGAAGTTACATGTGAAGCAGAAAATGCTATTAAAAATAAAAATGATACCAACGTGGACTCATCCATTGTTGAAGTTACTTGTGAAGCAGAAAATGCTATTAAAAATAAAAATGATACCAACGTGGACTCATCCATTGTTGAAGTTACTTGTAAAGCAGAAAATGCTATTGAAAATAAAAATGATACCAACGTGGACACATCCATTGTTGAAGTTTCTTGTGAAGCAGAAAATGCTACTGTAAATAAAAGTGATAAAATTATTACCGACGTGGACACAACCATTGTCGAAGTTATTTATAAAGCTGAAAATGCTATAGAAAATAAAAATGATAAAATTAATGCCGACGTGGACACAACCATTGTCGAAGTTGTCTATGAAGCTGAAAAAGCTATTAAAAAAAATAATGATAAAATTGATGTCGGCAATGACACATCCGTCGCCGAAAAAAATCATGAAACTGAAACTGCTACAAAAGATAGTAAGACAGTGGAAAATTTGAATGGAAATCTCCCATTCCAAAATCAAGAAAACTCCTCACATTCAAGCTGTTTTGGAGCCAGTATTAATGAGACAATAAAGTCTGAGGTGACAGCAGTGATGCCTGAGGGTGCTATTAGTAAATTAGTGGGAAGAGTGTTCCAGTTAACACCAGTGGAAGAAGAATATGAAAGGAAGTCGAAAGAAGAGAAAGCGTCTCAAACTGAGGCGTCATCTGAAGATCAGCTGACCACTCCTTTGGAAAATATCCAAGATGAAAAGGATGATGCAAATGAAGTAGTACCTGAAGAAAATAAAGAGAAGGGGAAGGAACTTCAAAACCATGAGAAGAATGGTTTAGTAGAGACTGCAGAAACGTTAATCAATGATGCTCTTTCTTCTCCTCTCGCTCAAGAATCTCGTGCAGTGAAGAAAGATTTTGAACTCTCTGTAGTTAACCAAGAGGAAGTTGCAGTGACAGCTCCCACTCCTCATTCTCCACCAGGAGCAGAAGATGCAAAGGATTATGCACCAACAAAATTTAGGACGTTTAGCCAGCCAAAGTCCAGCCGCTTCTTTCTGGATGGCCAAGAGAACTGGAATAGAGGAATGATCAAAGGCTGTTTGGAGAAGAAGAACATTGAAATTGGAAAACTCCAAACCTTCGTTGATACAAAAGAGTTTGCCATCTTGATTGCTTCCATTGCAATGTCGAAAGGTCAAGATGAAGAACAAAACGGACCAAACAGAGGAACGATCCCGAAGATCGAGGAAATAAGAAACTCTTCAGCGTGGATGGAAGCAATGGCACAGTACAAATATCGTAGGAAAGACTTGTACTCTTTTCAGGCGAAGATATCCATGACGTTCTTTTCAAGACGAAAGATGTCACGTCACTTTGTCTTCTTAGGAGGGGCGTGTGTCAGGTTATCTTGCCTGGAGGCCATAATTTCTCAATTGTGAGATTCACTAGTTTGTTTATTTAATTTTGGAAAGACTATTATTATTGATTTCGCTATTATTTATTTAAGGTTATAATATTTCATAATTCACTCAATTTTATTATTTTATAAAAGAAGATTTATTTTGGCAAATTGAGATATATAAAATTGTTAGCTTGTAAAATGATAGGTAGATATTTAATTTTAGACTTATCAATTCAAGAAATGATATTATTATTTTAGTTAATTGCTATATTTAAGATACTGCCAAAGACTATAAAAAGGCAGAGATTTTATGATAAGGGCTTTTTGCGTTTCGTACTATCGTTCTTTAAACTTGTGATAGGGTTATCTTTTAATATTATTGAAGAGTAAAACTTCTGCTTTGTTCTTGATTGATTTGCTATCCTGCACAGCGACCTGATTATTGGAAAATATTCTCATTGGAAATTGAGCCTAGTATTCAGCAAGTTATAAAGGATTTATTATAGTTAAAACCCCTAGACAACAGAACTATTTATTGATACTGAACCCGCGTGTCCTCACCTATAAAATATCTCGACAGCTGCCAAGGTAGGTAGTTAAGAAGACTGCCTAGGTAGGCAGTCAAGATATATATATATATATATATATATATATATATATATATATATATATATATATATATATATATATATATATATATATATATATATTTCTATATATATAAATATATTCCAAGATTGAAGTCTGTGTGCAGCTATATATATATATATATATATATATAAATATATATATGTTAAAATAGATATATATATATATATATATATATATATATAGTATATATATATATATTTAATTGTTTTTTATATATATATATATATATATATATATATATTTATTTATTTATTTATTTATATATATATATATATATATATATATATATATATATATATAT
>JABUQX010112458.1:27500-32500 GCA_015478945.1 Trachelipus rathkii
AAAAATGATTGAGAAAATGAGGGAGGAGAAGAATAAATTGTATTTAGGTTTTTGTATTTGCAAACAGGTGTATGAAATGATTAATACGAAAGCTCTATGGCAGGTGTCAATACATGGTGTTGGTGGTAGGCTTTCGAATGGAATCAAAAGTATATATGATGATAGTAACGTGTGTAGGAATATATGGAGTTGAAAGTGATTGTTTTAATATTAATAGCGGAGTGAGGCAGGGATGCTATGTCTTCTGGTTATTCAATTTGTTTATGGATGGGGTTATGAAAGAAAGGTGGGGGTGGCAGGGGGATGGTGTTAGAATCAGGGTTGTGGAGTCGTTTCAAAATTTTCCGACCTCGACCCACCCTTCAAAAATTACCGACTCGACCCCACACTGACTGACCCACTCTCAAAAATTACTGACCCCGACTCATGACTGAATCCGGGACTCCACAATCTCGGTTAGAATGATGGAAAATGGAAGAGAGTGGAGGATGCCCTACCTATTATATGCGGATGATTTGGTTTTGTGTGGCGAATCTAAGAGAGTTTGAGAGGATTGATAGAGAGATTTGGCAGGGAATGTAAAAGGAGATGTTTGAAGGTAAACGTAGATAATATTAAGACGGTTGTGAGTGAGGACAGTCCCGGTAAAGTTATGCTAGATGGTGAGCAGCTGAAACGAAGTGTCTGGGTTTAAATATTTAGTATATATGTCGAAATGAAAAGGAACGGATGCTGCAGAGTGTAGTAGGAAAATTGTGAAGGCAGGAAGGTGGCTGGTGCAATTATATCGTTGGTGGATGTAAAGGGACTAAGTCTTGAGTGCGCTAGGGTCTTACATGAGGGTATGTTTTTTAATAATAATGATAATGTTGAAAATTTAATATACACAAACCAATAAATTGCCTAAGATACCGTAATTAATGTCATATTGAAAACCTAAAAGTAACGGAGTAACGGAGTAACGGTACTTCGTTACTTTTCCTTTCAAAAAACGGAATAACGATAACGCAACTACTTTTTGCGAGTAACAATGTAGTAACAATAACGAAACTACTTTTTTTAACGATGTCCACCTCTGTATATATATATATATATATATATATATATTAGAAGAAAGGGAGATACGCCATTGAAAGATATATATATATATATATATATATATATATATATATATATATATATATATATATATATATATATATATATATATAATATATAAAAAATTTTTATATAATTATTTATATATATATATATATATATATATATATATATATATATATATATATATATATTATATATATATATATATATATATATATATATATATATATATATATATATATATATATATATATATATATATATATATATATATATATATTGTGTTGTGGATGAAGAAGATGTTGAAGTATGTGTTGGATATTAAATCAGTGAGGGGGATAGGAATGGGATTATCGGATCATTATGTTGTTTTATGTAAAATTAAGTTAGTGGGGCCTTGGATGGAGAGGAAGGTGATAAGGAAGGAAGGGTAGAATTAAGAGTGAGAAGTGAAGTAAACAAGGTAATAAAGATAAGTATTTAAGAGCTATCGCAAGTAAATCAGTTGAATGTGAATAAGTTGAAACAGAACAAATCTGGAAGCATGATTGAATGTACTAAAAGCCAATGATGTGGTTTCAAAAGAAAGATGTTTGGAATTATATAAGGAGGAAGAAAGGAATACTAAAAGATGCATACGTAGGAGGATAAAAGAGGTAAATGAAAAGTTTGGAAGGAGATGAATGGGGACTTACAAGACTTACAAGTCAATATGAAGCTCTTCTGGAAGGAAGCGCTAAAGGTTATGAATGAGAATAAGGGGAATCTGCATAGAATAATGAAAAGGGATGGTGCTTTCGTAACTGATGAATGAGATATGAAGGAGTGTGAGGGAACATTTCGAAATCTGCATAACATTGGCAGTAATGAGAGGTTGATTAGCGTTAAAAAAAAATGGGTTTTTTTAAATGTGGGTTTGTGATGCAAAGAAGGAAATAGGTATTTCTTGGAGATGAGGTCATTAGAAAGAAGGGGGTTGCGGGTAGAGTGAGAAAGTTGGAGAATGATAAATCTGCAGTTATAGATGAAATTACTGATGTAGTGATCAAGAACGGAAGCGGATGGTGATTGATTGGATTTGGAAGTTGTGTAACAAAGCTTTAAGGGTGGGTATAGTTCCGAGTGATTGGAGTAGAGCAGTAATAGTACCCTTATATAAAGGGTAAGGGGATAAAGATAACTGTAGGAATTACAGGGGAATTAGTTTAGTTGAGTGTTGTGCGCAGATTATGTTTGGTTTTTTTTTGGTCGAAAAGAGTGCGTCGAGAGACTGAAGCAAACTGAATTGGTGAAGAACAAGCGGATGTTTTCGAAGTGGTAAAGATGTGTGGATCAAAATTTTGTACATTGAAACAAATGATTGAGAAAGATGGGGGAGAAGAAGAATAAATTGTATTTAGGTTTTACGGATTTGCAACAGGTGTATGATAGGGAAGCTGTTTGGTGGGTGTTAGTGATATATGGTGTCGGGGGTAGGCTTCTGAATGGAATCAAAAGAATGTATGAATAGTGAAGCGTGTGTAAGAATAAATGAAGTCGAAAGTGATTGGTTTATTATTATTAGCGGTGTGAGGCAGGGATGTGGTACGTCTCCTTGGTTCTTCAATTTGAGTATGGATGTGATTATGAAAGAATTAATTAGGGGTAGCAGGGAAAGTTGTTAAAATGATGGAGAATGGAAAAGTGGAGGAAGTCCTTCCTTTTATAGGCGGATAATTTGATTTTATATTTCTAAACTTCGACCGTTCGACGGTTTGGAGTATAGTTAAATACTTTTCTTTTTAAGTGCAAAACACTCATAAATACGTTCTAGGAAAATCAAAGGAGATAATTACTAGGGATGCCGCAAGAGGACCGATATATATCGATATTGATATTTTTTTTCGATAGTATCGAAAAAATATCGATGATATTTTTTCAACCGATATATCGATATATCGATATTTTTTTCTCAGTATCGAATAAACGATATTTTTTTTTTACTTCTAGAAATTTTGAGCAATTTTCTTTTTTCATAAAATAACATTTAAGCAAAATGTGTGTATTTTTCCGGCGCGCTTGGATGATGGGGACATTTCGTCTGACTCAGGAGGAGGGAAGGAGGTCAGATGATCATACAAGAGAAGAAGTAGGCCTATATAGGGGAAGAACAATTTTCATGAAATATACCTATTACGTATTTTACTTTTCAAATTAGATATTTATAAAAAAGTAATGAGAGTATCCTATGTAATACAGGACAATACTAGTTTTGATGTTAATGTTAAATCTTTAATTAAATTTTAATTTAATCTGAAATTAGATATGTTTTAAGTTTATATGGGAAGATTTTCTACTTTACTCAAAGCTTTATTTCCTCTGCAAAATCACCTCCACTTCTAATACTGGGCCATGATTAGTTTTTGCTTCAAAAAGTAATATATCATAATATGTATAGTATATATATATATATTAGTATATAGTATTAGTATGTACTACTATGATAATTATATATATATTAGTATTATATATATATATATAGTAATATATAGTATGACTATAGTAGTATAAGCCGGTAGAAGACGTATAGACTATATATATATATATATATATATGCCAGCCTCTAGAAGAGCCACAATCCATATCTCAAAAACTACAACAGCTACCGGGAAAAGGAATACATTGCTGGAATCCTGGCAAAATTTTACCGAGGAAACTGTAAAAAAAAAAAAAAATTAAAAAAAATCATATCTCGAAAACTACAATAGCTACAGGGAAAAGAAATACATTTTTGGAATCCTTGTAAAATTTTAGTTAGGAAAATGTAAAAAAAAAAAAAATTAAACATAAAAATTGGCTATTTTTTTGGGGGGGGGGTGCTGGAACAATAGTGATATATATATATATTATTTGTAAAGGTATTACACGGCAATGTAGGGGGCTCGAGCCGACGGGGAACACAGGGGGGGACGTTTTCCATACCCCGTAGGGGAGGGGCGGAGGAACCCCCGCGACACCCAAATACCAAAGAGCGGGGGTTCCGGAGACCCTCCCCGGAGGGGGGGAATTAGTCCTACCCCGTAGTTTCCCGGAAGGCCGAGAGACCCGACTCTGCATCGGGTGCGGTATCTCTTGCCTTGGGGTATACTTTAGTAAAAAAAAAGCAAAATATAATAGAAAGTCTATTTATTTTAATGAGTAATGAGTAAAGATTTAATGAGGTCTATAAATAGGCTCTCTAATCATATTACTATAATTATTAACAATAATTTTTTTTATTTTTTTATATATTTGTTAACGTAAAATTTTACCAGGTTTCCAAAAATGTATTCTTTCGCTGTAGCCTTTGTAGTTTTTTGAGGGTTTTTTTCGCACTAAACGATTGGACAGCATTCCATCATGTTCTCCTTTTCCCGGCTAGCTTGTGTCCTTTGAGATATGGATTGTGGCTCTTCTAGAGGCTGACCATATATATATATAGGATATATATATAAATATAGTATATATATATATATATATTATATATATATATATAAATCTATATATATATATATATATATATATATTTATATATATATTATATATATATATCTATATATATATAGATTTATTAAAGAATTGTTTAACTTAGTTGACATAAATGAAAATTAACAATTCAAAGGAAATTAATACGCTTTTTATTATAAAAAAAAACAATTGTATTTTACAATTACAATTGTATTAAAAATACCTTATATTATTATTATTATATATTATATATATATATAATATATATATATATATATATAATATATCTATATATAATATATATATAAATATATAATATATATACGTATATATATATATATATATATTTAAATATATATATATATTATTATATATATATATATATTTAAAGATTGTAATTTATTATTATTCTT
>JABUQX010112458.1:45000-51307 GCA_015478945.1 Trachelipus rathkii
TATATATATATATATAATTAATATATAATATATATATATATTATATATATCTATTACCTATATATATATATTATATATATATATATATATATATATAATAAATATATATATATAATATATATATACTATATATATATATATATATATATATATAATATATATATATAATATTATATTATATTATATATATATTATTATTGGTCCTCCTTCTCCTCCTTCTCCTTCTTCCTCAGGTGTCCTATGCCATTGCCTGTGATTACATTTGATCGGGTGCATGAGCTCCTAAAATCTGAAAGTTAGGAAGGCGGGTGGCCGGATGGCATTCCTCCCGCGACGTTTGATGAAGGTGTGCTATCGTGCTGACCCGCGCTCATTCAACTAATATTCTCATGTCTCAATACTAAACTTTCCCTCAGTGGTTGGAAGGCATGCACAGTTCCAACCTGTTTTCGAAAAAAAGGAAGCCGCTCTGATTCCTTCAAACTATCGCTCTATAGCTCTCACTTGTATTCTTTCTAAGATCTTTGAAACCTTCTCAAACTCTCATTTCTTAGATCATCTGGAGTCTCATTCACTTCTTTCCACGCCAGTACGGTTTTCGGAGCTCGAGGTCTACTGCGATTACTTTTTCTAATCTAAACTGATTTAATGGTTTTCCGCCTCAGGAACTACGGAGAGACTTGTGTGGTGGCGCTTGACATATCCAAGCATTTGACCGGGTATGGCACGCATCACTACTTTCCAAGCTCTCTTCCTTTGGATTTTCTCTTCTATTTTCTTACTTATGTCTATCTTTCTTTCAAATCGCTCAATATCGGCGGTTGTTGATGGGGCGACTTCTTTTCTTTTTCTGTCAAAGTGGTGTTTCCTCAAGGGTTCTGTCTTATTCCTACTTTATTAATATTTTTCAACATTAATGATCTTCTCACTTCCACATTCTAACTCTATTCACTCGTAATGCCGACCATGACTCGACCTTCATTCTTCAACGTCATTTCCAATTCTGTCCCTATTTCTTCTTGTCTAGATTGCCTCTCGTCTTAATCTTTCTGATTCTATTCTCGATATCTGGATAGAATTTCCGGTGGGGTCGTCTCAACCTTGTGACAGTTCATTCTTTAAAAACCCAACTCTACAAATCTTCCCTCTCTACGACACCTTCTAACTTTCCTATCTTTTTCGACGATTCGGTTCTCTCGTCTCTCTGTTGACAATATAACATCCCTTGGCCCTAATTAAGCATAAACAAAAAATGCGTCTTGAAAACCTCACATCACAAGGCCTCAAAGAACTGGGAGTTCTTTTAGCTGCGGAGACTTCTTCCTCTTCTCAGTTGCTCCAGCTATGCAAGGGCCTCATCCGCCTTGTATGGAGTACTGCTCTCATACAGGCGGACATCTGGTTCCACCCGGCTTTGGATAGGGTCGAGTCAAGGGCCAAAGGCTTAGTAACTGTTCTGCACTTTCCAGTTCACTTGACCCTCTATCTTTGCGGCGCGATGGTGGTGCTTTATCTCTTTTCTATAGGTACCCGCAGCGGCAGATGCTCGAGGAGCTTATATCGCGTACCACCAACTTTACGACGCCCTCGTAGCACAAGGGGTGCTTTGTCGGCACATGAGTTTTTTTGTGTTGATATTGGTAATTCCAGGCTTGTTCGCTGCGGGTGCTTGCTTCTTTCCTGCCACCTCTGTTCTGAGGAATTCTCTTCCCATCTTCTGTGTTTTCCTGCTGAATTTAATACTCTCACTTTAAAGCTGCGTGCTGTCTTATTCTGCTTAGTTTGCGTTAGTTGATGAATGTCTGAGGTGTGCAACACCCCCCGCCTTGAATAGGGCTCTGCCCGTGAGTTTTGGTGACAAACTGTAAAATATAAGATATATATATATATATATATAATATATATATATATATATATATATAAATTATGAATATATATATATATATATATATATATTATATATGATATATATAAATATATATATATATATAATATATATAAATATAATATATTTATATATATATATATATATATATATATATATATATATATATATATATATTATATATATATATATATATATATTATATAATATATAATTTATATAATATATATATATATATATATATATATATATATATATATATATATATATATATATATATATATATATATATATATATATATTATATATATAATATATATATTTATATATAAATTTATATATATAAATAATATATATATATATATATAATATATAATATATATAATATATTATTTATATTATTATATATATATATATAATATATATATATATATATGATAATATAAATTTTTAATTCAAACTTCAAAGAGTAAACATCCGCATCCCCACATTATTAAAGATCCGCATCCGCATCCGCATCCGCATTCTCATCCTTTTAAGATCCGCATCCGCAAATCCTCATCCTCTTTAAGATCCGCATCGCATCTCCGCAAGCAGTCCAAAATTTTGACATCGCGGCTATACTAATATTATATATATATATATATTATTTATATTATATATATATATAAATATATTATATATATATATATATATATATATATATATTATATATATAAATATCTATATTATATATTTTTTTTATATATATAATATATATATACTATATATATATATATATCTTATATATATATATATATATATATAGATAATATATATTATAATATTATATATTATACATATATATATATATATATATATATAATATATATATGATATATATATATATATTATATATATATATATATATATTGAATATATATAATATATATATATATTATATATATATATATATATATTTTTTAATATGTATATATATAATAATTATATATATATATTATATATTATATATATATATATTTTATATATATAATATATATATATTATATATATATATATAAATATGTCCTGCTCGGACGTTTAAACGAGTACACGCTCCTCCTTGATTTACGAGGCTCTGCCGTGAGTGATGGTGTTTTATCATCTGTAAATATATATATTATATATATATTATATATATATATATATATATATATATATATATATATATATATATATATATATAATATATATATATATATATTTCATATATATATATATATATATATATATAAATATATATATATATATATATATATATATATATATATATATATAATATAGATATATATATATAATATTATATATAATATATATATATTATTATATATATATATATAATTCAAAAATTAATAATAATAATAGCTAATAATAATTTAGTAGGCAAATTCAACCCTAATCTCTATGCAACCCACGAGCTAAACCTATGTAATTTGAAAGCAATATATTATTGCCTTATGTTTTTAATTGTTTTAAAATTACATGAGCTTTAGTTCGTAGTTGCATAAGAGATGGTTTAAATTTGCTTACTAAATAGTATATATGATATATATAGTATATATATATATATATTATATATTTATATAGTATATATATATATAATATATATATATATATATATATAATATATAATATTAAAAATATATATATATATATATATATATAATCTATATATATATATATATATATATATATATATATATATATATATATATATATATATATATATATATATATATATATATATATGTAATTATATCTAATATATATACATTATATATCTAATATATAGTATATCTATATATATATACTTACTAATATATATATATATATATATATATATATATATATATATATATAATTATATAATATATATATATATATATATATATATATATATATATATATATATATATTATATATATTTATATATAAATCTTTATCATTTTATATTTATATAGTATATTATATTATATTATATATATATTATACTATATTATATATATATATATTAATATCTTATATATATATATAGGTGGGGCACGATTAACGAAAAGTGTATCCGCGATAACCGATAAATTGATAACGAAAACCTTATCATCGATAACCGATATCCGATAACTCTTGATAAAAATATCGCCGATAAGGCGATAACCGATAAAATCGCTAAAATCTAGAATTTTTTATGTATTTATTTTATTAAAATAAAAATGAAAAAAAAAAAAAAAATAATTTTTTTTTAAAAATTTTAAAAATAAATTTATTAAATCTTCTTTTACCTATTTTATAGATTATAATATAAAATTTTCAGTTCATCATTTCTTTAGCCGACACGTGAGATAGAAAATATAGGAAGATTGTTACTTGCCTTATATAACTTGTAAACATTTTGGATATCTTATTAGGGAATTCAATTTTTTTACCCTTTGCTTCTCAGTGTTTCTTATAATAGAATTTATTTTCTAATTTATGCTCTGATGTTTTAGATTCTATAATGTATGTAAAAAGCCAAAGATAAAGGTTAATAAAGGATTTGAAATGAAATCAAAGAATTAGTTAATTACAATTTATCAATATAAAAATATAAATACTAGGTTCTGGCCTTCTGCAGCATTTGTATGTTCCCCTTCATAAACATGAGCATATTAAAGTTTTCATCTGACAGAGAATTCCTCTTGGCTCTGTAGATATCTTTGCCAAGGGAGAACAATCGCTCCACCGCAGCGCTAGACGGCATTGCAGTATTGTACCTTATAAAGAGATCAATGATTAGGGACTACATTCACTACACTAATAAGCGTAAATAAATAAAAAAAATCACCGACAACGCTGGAAACGTATCACTTTTAAAGTTTTAATTAAAATGTTTACTCATTATGACGCCACTGGCCTGGTAAGAGTTGCCAGGTGACGATTATCGTTATATAGATTTCTATATCGTTATAAAATATCGATATATATATATATATATATATATAATATATAATTATTATATATATATTATATATATATATATATTATATATAGTATAAATATATATTATATATATATATTAGTATATATAAAATAAATAATATATATATAATATAGATATATAATTAATATATTATATATATATATATATATATAATATATATATATATATATATTATATATTATAATATATATATACCAAATAATACAAAAATTTATCGGGCATGTATAGAATTCTCCCCTCTGGGCTCGAACCACGCCTGTTTGCAGAACTGAAGACGACATACATCGACGCTCTAACCCGCTGAGCCATCCTCTAAACCCAAAAAAAGTTAGATCAGGACCAGCTTTAAGCGAACGAGCTCCCGTCAAGGCGTTATCACCAGGTTTCCACCCTGTCCTTCCCTCTTATCGTTCGTAAGATTTTATACTACAACATTGCTTTTTACCGCAATTTAATATTTACCACTAAACAAAGAACTATTACGGGAAGGTAAAGAATTGCCTCCTCTGGGGTCGAACCACCGCCTGTTGCGACTGAGAACGACATACTCGACGCTCTACCGCTGAGCCATCCTCTAACCCAAAAAAGTTAGATTCAGGAACAACTTTAAGCGAACGAGCTCCCGTCAAGGCGTTATCACCAGGTTTCCACCCTGTCCTTCCCTCTTATCGTTCGTAAGATTTTATACTACAACATTGCTTTTTACCGCAATTTAATATTTACCACTAAACAAAGAACTATTACGGGAAGGTAAAGAATTGCCTCCTCTGGGGTCGAACCACCGCCTGTTGCGACTGAGAACGACATACTCGACGCTCTACCACTGAGCCATCCTCTAACCCAAAAAAAGTTAGATTCAGGAACAGTTTTAAGCGAACGAGCTCCCGTCAAGGCGTTATCACCAGGTTTCCACCCTGTCCTTCCCTCTTATCGTTCGTAAGATTTTATACTACAACATTGCTTTTTACCGCAATTTAATATTTACCACTAAACAAAGAACTATTAGTGGTAAATATTAAATTGCGGTAAAAAGCAATGTTATAATATAATATATATATATATATATATATATATATATATATATTAATATATATATAATATATATACCTATATATATATATATATATATCATATAGTTATATATATCATATATAAATAATATATATATAATATATATATAGATATAATATTATATATCATATATTATATATATAAGTATATATATATAGCAAAAAGTTATCCCGATAACCCATTATTGATAAAAGAGTTTTATCGATAGCAGATTAACTCGAAACGCGTTATCGCGATAAGCCCACCTATGTTATATATATATATATATAATTATAATATATTATATATATATATATAACTATATATTATATATATATATATAATTATATATATAT
>JABUQX010112459.1:0-31823 GCA_015478945.1 Trachelipus rathkii
TTTTTACCTTTTACAGCTTGCATCAACTCTGTCACCATTCACTACTGACATTCAACATGATATAAAAAATCACTTATTCCTGGAGGCACAGTGCATACACTGTATGTTCCCTATAACATATTGTTATGTTTTTCAAGTCATGTTGCGTCTGATTTGTTCGATGTTTCAATTTGTTCATGATGGAGTGGTTAATTAATTTTAGAAGCGATGTATATAAACTCTTACACACTTAAATCTCAACTCCTATATAATTCCCTTCACATTTGCTCTGATTAAGATCTTACCTACTTACTATGCTAATGTTTACTTTAAAACCACCTCCTTCTTTCTCCTCCTCTTTCTTCCAAGCCCTCACTTAATCTTACTAACACCACAATGCTTTGCACTCGATGCCCCTCCCAACCTTTACCGGGTTTTAACCATCCAATACATCCTGTCAACCTCTCTTCTACAAACCAAACGAACAAGAATAATAAAATTGCTTATGTAAACGATAAAATTGCTAACATATACACACTCTAATGGTAATTTCTATGATCTCTGTTTTAAAGACGTATTACTTGAAAAATATAATAAGTCTCGTATCAGGAAATAATTTCTGCCTATCGATTACAATTTCGACCCGTCACCACAGGAAATTGGTTAAAGCATGAAGCTATATATTATGCATTACCAGATGCAAATATCCATTTGGGTCAACAGCCACAGTAATCAAAGATTGAATATCTAACTTACTGACTCAGATGCAATTAAATGTCTTCAGAAATTATCCAGGAAAATCGCCTTTGCCGTCAAATATAAGTAATTGAACCTATATATTATATTTTACATATTAGCACATATGGTACTAAGTTATACTTACTTCTAGCATTTAATCTCTTAATACATCAATGATTCTATAAATTGTACACCGATCAAATTGAACTTCCCTGTCTACGTTATCTATATATTGATTACTCTGCATAACAGAATAGTAAGAATGAAAGATTCTATAAGACATTTTAGTTATTTTCGTTTAAGATTTTATAATTCCATTAATAAGAGAAGGTGTAAGTTAAATTGCTAACGTTGAGATAGAGAGAGAGAGAGAGAGAGAGAGAGAGAGAAGAGAGGGAGAGAGAGAGATAGACGCGAGACGAGACGAGAGCCTGTGTCTAGTAGTCTTGCCTAGCACGAGCGAGATCAGTGCAGCGTGCATCGGCACACTCAGCCCTTAACCCACGGCGGCATCACCCGATCGCCAGATGACGAGAGCATGAGGGCCGAGTGACGAAGGCTTCGAGGCTGTCTCACTTCCTCACTGCCTGAGAGCTACGCCCCCACCGAGATATCGACCGAGAGAGTATGGCACAGAGAGAAGCGCGAGAGCGTATGGTCTGGAGAGAGCTCTGCCAGAAGGAGGAGAGATGAGCCCGAGAGGCCTGCGCCATGCAAGAGTTAAGACGAGCGGTTCGAAACGATACTGCAGGATTCTTAGGTTTATAATTGCTGGCCTTTACTACCACAATTTTTTCTTTATCATTCCCCGTTCTACCAGGCTCACAATATTGCGCGGCCGTATCCCTCTCAACAGGCCATTTTCTCCCTCAATCGCGAAATAATCTCCCAATTTCCTCATAGTTTATCACAATATCATCCGCTAAGATATATATAATCTTATACATCTGTAATATACGCCTCTTTACCTCCTTTCATAGCTCATCCCGTTATCAATTATTATATACCTTTAGTTGACCCCTTACCTCATCCCCTAGCTTTACTACCTCGTCCCTTTCTTACTTTACTTCTTACTATAATATATATATTCTTATCCTTATTTTCTCTCTTCCTTATTTCTTCCTTGATATTACCGCTACTGTCATTATACGCTATACCCTAGTATTAATACCAATATCTACTTATCTTACTTATCCTATATAAGGAAGGGACGGCATGAATTTAGATTCCTTCCCCTCATCCTTCAGCCACGTAAGTTGAGCCCATTACCAAAACACCTCAAGACCCTGATTATATTATTTTATTATTTAACTTTTTATTTAAATTCCCTATAAAAATATATCGAAATTACATCGTTCCCTCGCCGGCCATTATTAATTATTAATTATGAATTAGTTATTATTGATTATTATTATGAATTATTTGTTTATATTATATTTAGTATGTATTATTATTTCAATTCATGTATTAATATTATTATACCTTTTATTATTATTATTCATGCATTACACCAATATAAACAATATAATACTCTTTATCAACATTTTATCTATTTCATGCCATCTTCTACTCTCTATCCTTTCAACTTATTATCAATTATTATAAAAATACGACTACAAAGTTTTCCCGCTTTTATTATAATTATTGATTATTATTATTATTATATATTATTATTTATTATTAATTATCTTCATTTAATATTATTAATTATTATTATATTTTATCATTTATTATTATATCTTTTTATCATACTTATTTCACCTTTTAATTCTTTACTTATCTTTTCGCCATCATTTCCTCATTATCGGCGTACTATTCCTTTGAATTTTATTACTCTACATACTTTTTTAAGATGCTCTTTTAACATTTATCAAATGACCGTCAATACCCCTTCCATTATTATTAACTTAATATTATACTTTTCTGATGAGTAATGAATAAAGAATTTTCTCACATAGATTGTTTTATCCACTTCCACCTGATTGCGGCGAGATGCTAGGTGTTTCTTCGCTCTGCTCCCATTACCCTCTTAAAATACTCCATCTCGGGACTCTGCCATTTTAAAACTTGCCTCCCTCCCCATCCCTCGGCTACCCCACTACGGTCGATTAAGTTATGTTTGCTTTCCCTGCTCTCAGAACTGATTGCACATCCAGTTCATATCCAATAAAGTTTTTGAAGGAAAAATCTACAGCAAGGACTAAACGCGTAGTACCGTGGCTCATAATCAACTATCAAATACTTTATAAGATTACTCATCATTCAATCCAGTAAAACTTTGCCAATTTCCTGTTCGTTGATCATTTGTCATTACTCTATCATGATTAAATATTGTATCATTCTTAATATATACCGCAATATGTTACACATTCTTTCAATGGTTCTATCATCTACTTGCTATAAATCTTACATAAACTACTAAATTAAAAAAATTTACTTTCTTATTATATATGTGTAAATATACTAACATCATCCCTTCGAACGGGTTAGAATACCCCGACGTTAAAAACAGAAGTTATTAATTACTAATAGCCTATCTTCTTGTCATCTTCATCTACATTTTTCAATTAATAAAAAAGCCTCTCATGGTTTTAAAAAAAATAAACCAACACGCCACCAGTAGTACATCTATCATTAATACAACCGCCATGTAATAAGAATTTAACCCATAAGAGAATTTGGTTTAATTTAATTAAATATGAGTCTATTATACAGATGTTGCCAATTATGACCCCCTTCCGTAATCTTGGGGTTTATGTTAATTAAGCCAATAGCCCGGTTTCCAACTTCACTGAATTTACAATAGAAATTAATATTATATAGAAAGCATTGAACTTATAAATCATCTCTACAAATATGTCTTCACTTCAAGAAAATGATAACAACATACATTCATAACTTAGTTTTAACGAAAACGACCCATCTAACCTATATAGGCCCATGATTGTTCTGCTGCCAGGATCGCCCCTTTAATTCATAATTTTTATACACAAACCCTTTCGCTCCCTGGCCTTTTATAATATGCGCCAGCTAGACCTAGAAGAGCTTCCTCTGATTCCTTGCCTATGTAACCCCCCTGCTCCCGAGCTTCTCCGATTCATCACCCTCTCTTCCAAAGCTGTTTCTTCGACTGCCCACGGCCATTTACCTTTCTCCCCGTCCATTTGTTTTCTTTTATTTGTACAAAAGCCGATAGCGAACACTTCGTTTTTCCTTCTTGTATTATTCATAGCATCTTTCTTTTGAAACTTCATCCATTTTTTGCTTTTAGTACAATCCAACCCAGCCAGCTTTTTTTTTACTTTTATACGCGCTTGCATCAAACTCTTCATTCCATCCACTTTTTAACCCCATTGGTGCCCCACTTCACCCCGAGCCGAGTCATTCACTAATATTTCACTTCATATCAATCTCAACCATATTATTTAATATCCTATAGCACTCACCAGAGCACCACTTTTTGCGTGATGGTTTACCGGTGTATCTAAGCCAGCATGATCTATCTCCCCAGTCTTATGTACTAAACCCTGTAATACTTCAGTAAGAGGCGGGGATTCGCGTGGCTACCTCCAGACTCCCTCTAGCTCTTAAGTTTCAGCTTGTTTCACAGCAATCTTATCTATATCATCTATACTGAATTCATTATACCTTCTTTGGAGTTTGCTATTTCTTCTTCAGTATCTACATTAATTTACCATTAGTAATATATATACTTGAATATACTAATAACTATATAGTCTATATATATAATAAAACTTCTTCAAAATCTATTATTAATCAATTATTTACCCTCTTAGATATTATAATCATACCTTTACGCGCTATTACTAACTCATATTCCTCTCACATCCAAAGTCAGCTCCACTAACTTTATATTTCCTTACAGTAAGTAACAACATCTATAAGATTCTATATTCTATTATATATGGAGGTGGGAGCCGGGGACCGTATTTCTTGCTCGTACTTATGGGAAATAACCCGGTTCTCGATCTGTGTCTCCTACCGAGAACCACCTTACACATTAGCCGTAACCGTACCTCCGGGATGTGAGAATTTCGAAAATGCTTCGAAAGGTCGGGTTATTCTATTAAAAATGATCTAAGTTATCGCAACAGCATTGTCGAGGTCGCTGTGGCTCTATCGTTTTTAAATGATGTGCGTCGAGCCGCCAACAAAATGTGACCGTTCCTACGCTCCATATCGGAGTATTTAATAGAAGTTCTTACATGTCGGCACTAGCATATTCAACTATTCGTTTATACCCATCTCTTTTGTTCAATTTCATATGTGACTCTCTAAGCCCAAATAATTTGAGTGCTGATAGAGAACGAATCATAGATAAATGTTAAACTAAATAATAGGATTTATCTTACTCTGTGTTTTTAAGTACCATGATATAGTCATATCGATCAGCCTTGAGCGCCACAGCAGAAACGCGTCTCTCTTCTCGTCGTTCATTTCTAGAAAGTGCCAACAATTTCTCCTTGTCCCTGACACAGTCAGACACCGTCTGCAATTTTTCTCGCAAGTAAGCTTCTGTCGGTTAGGCGTGACACCTCGAAATTTTATTGGGGCATCGTTCGATCATACAAGGTTAGGTTGCGGTTTTACTGCTTTCTAAGTAGGTTATGATATGTTTTGTTTATGTATCATAGAGTCCCTAATATTTGAAATAAGGAACGTATTTGCCTGAACCCCCATTATTTTTTCACCCATTAGTTTAAATTTTATTCCTGAAAAGGAAACAATGCGTTGTTATCTTTCATAAACTTGATAAAAAACGTTCTTTAGTCCTCTTTCATTTTTTATAAGATTAAATCTATTACTTTAATAATAATTATCTCAGTATCTTTCTTATAAGCATCTTAATTAATTGCCTTGTATTATAATACTACAATATATTATGAAATAACAAGTGAGTAAAATAATAAAATGCATACTTATCCTATGCTAACCATGAAAACTCGAAGGTCCGGAATTAAACGACACATTTACCTATTATAAAAAAATAAGTTCAAAGCTTTAATTATACGGTATATCATATCTTATACATTACATTTAGCGTATAGCAGGATTAGGTATCCGTGTATATGAAATATATAAATTCGAGGCTATTAAAATTCTCTATAACAAACAAGGTGACTTCGTGTTATATGATAAATGCCATTTACCTATTTCATACCTTTCCATCAGCTACAATATAACTCCGAAACGTACTCCTTTCCAATATATAGGGATGTTAAAGCTCCGCTATTTATTTTATAATAATGTTGGGTTTATCATAGAAATTAGTTACAAATTTTTTTAAAAATATCATAGCTAGTACAACAAGCTAGAGTCCGCGAATATTTAAAATTAATATTTATTTATTTATAACCTTATTTTACTAATATATATTAATAAATTAATATATATATATATATTAAATATATATTATAAATAAAATAATATAAGTTATTAATAGCTCATATATATTTTCAGGCTATACATAGCAATTATAATTGTTATAATACTTTTATAATATAAACAATCTTCTTAACTATATGATACACAACCCTGCTCCTAAGTGTAATTTTTTAAAAATAAAAAACATCTAAAAATAAAGAACATTTCTGTGCTTTTTAAAAAAATAACCGTATTTATTTCAACTATAAAACAAAAAACGTTCATATCTGGAATCCCAAAAAAAACGGTTTTTTTTTCACGAAAAAATCGATATCATTTATAAAAACTTATAACTTGATAATACTTGGAAGTCCTAGCGTCACAATCCGGTAACCAAATTGTAGATATTAGTACTAAGTCGATATCAAATCGAAACTACGATACTTTACAGTGAATATAGTAAATTACATTTTGGTAATATATCGCGTATAATTAACCTTATTACTTTTAATCAATTTACACCTAGGGACATGCCGCCCTGATATCACTACAATTTAACTGGAATATTTTCTTCTTTATAATAGGTTACAATCTCAAAAATTAGGAAATATTTTCAAATTTGATTTCCCTGCAAATAATTAATTAGGGGACTTCAGAACTTTTTCAGGATACGGTCAAATCTAAAATCAATTCATTATCGGTTCCTTCCTGCAGCCGAATGTAGGGTATAACTAGAAGAAATAGAGAAAAGATAAGCCCCTTAATTAATAGCATAATAATCAATCTCAAGTAGTCTCCAGTCAATAAATAATCACATGGATTAAGATTTAAACTTCTATTTTGACTTTGAGACGAAAACTCGGCAAGAATGTCATGTACCGATACTTTCGTTCAGAGTGTCTGTAACTACTAATGCCCAGTGTATTGTAGAGGAGAGAGGAGCCGTGTTGAAGAGGAAGAGTTGAAGGATGGAAGAGGAGAAAGAAAGCGCAGGAGTCGTAATCGGCTTTATAAACGAGAAAGAAAAGAAAAAGAGAAGAGAAAAAAGAGAAAAAACAAGTATTTTAAGAGGGAAATTACTTCAAATCCCAGGAAAGCGATACAAAGAATACCTTGGATATAAAGAATTATTTATCTTTTAACAGAAAAATCTAAATAAAATTTTAAAAAACATAACGAACAAGTTGACGAAAATCGCCAGATTATGTGTAATTCGTAGTATTTAAATGCCGACATTGGTCATAGAAAAAAAAGAACAGAAGTAAATTTCTCTATTATATGGGAGATGGATACAGAACGCACAAGCGGCTAATTTCATGAGAAACACACTAGAAAGTCATTTTTACAAACACATGCTATATCTACTAGCTAATTTAAATAAAATCATGAAGAGGAATTTTTATAACAATCTTTTCTTTTGCAGTTTTAATCTACATTTTTTTTAGCAACTTATTAGTAAATTAAAAAATGTTTTATAAAACCAAGAATAATTCATACTTATTAGTCATAGCGAATAACACATCATCTAGCACATTGGCCTCGACACGAATAATAATTATTCTTTTCTGTAATTCCGCCAATTCGAAAAAGCGTCCACATATCCAAAGGGGTTACAACTCAATTTGTAAACATTTTTCAGGATCTATATATGAACTTCAATTTTTGTTCTAGGACAATTTGTCTAAACAATAATAAATAAACCACGAAAATTCCGGTAATTGAAACTTCGTACGCGTCATAAAGTACCAAATATGTTTAAATTAAGGTGTTTAATAAACCGCTGAGGATATCCGTAGTGCCAACATGAAGGACACTTGCCTTCGTTGTCTACAGATAGTAAGACTTTGACTGTCATAGGAATTTATAGAATGGAGATTTTACACGAAGGAACCGCAGATCACAAGAAAGACATATACACAAAGCTCAAAAACAAACATATCATACTCATGATGATCTAAGACAATGCAGTAAACTTATACACCAAACCACAAACTGGGTCTAATTTTTCTTTTAGATACACCGGGCTTTAATTTAGGCCAATGTGCCAGTAATTTCGGTTTTTTTTCCTACTCAAATGTGTTAGTTTATAAGAGCGGTTTGTTTCGGACCAAAACATCGTGGGAGATGGATTAAACTTATTTTGGACTTTCGGAAATTGGTAAATTGGCATTTTCATCATAATACCATTCAGTTCTAAATCTATGAAATAAATTCTATAAGCGGTAAAGTTGCTCAAAAAACGACGAGTGCTTTAAGAAAGTACGATTTTATTTAAATAATGTACAACATTGTGGGAGAGGCGGGTAAATATGATGGGTTTGTTCACCATTTATCCAAAGCGAGATCGAAGGGAATGGTAAATTTTATTGTTAGTGTCATATAATTAAAATATAAAAACAAAAACGAACAAACAAACGTGTGCACTTGCTGCCAGGAACAACATCAGTATTTTGCTATCTTTTTCTTCCTTTTTCTTCTTTTTAAACTCTCTATAGTTTTTGATATATTTCTAATTTTTGGTTTCTATTTATTCTAATAATTATTAGAATTGTTACGACGGTTATACAGCTGAGCTAATAATATAATAGAGGCCGATCAGGGAATCAGTTGTAACAAGGATAAATTAATAGGGGGCGGAGAGAGAGAGGACGGGAGGAGAGAGAAGGAGAATGAAGGAGAAAGAAGAGAGGAGAGAGAGATGTGAAAGAGTAACCGAGAGAGAGAGAGAGAAGAAGTAGGAAGAGAAGATGACTTTGTTGAAGTCGAGATTGTAGAAGAACCACGCGAGGCGAGGACGGTCCCATTCGGGCGAGAGAAGGAGGAGAGTAGAGGTCGGGGGAAGAGAGGAAGATTATGCAGTAGGGACTGGAGGAGGAGATGGAGAGAGAGCCCATGTATTATTACTTATCTAGTCTAGTAACCTATTAATGTTTGAACTATTAGGAGCTAATGTATATTTAATTATTCTGACCAGGTGTTCGTCCCTTCAAGCTCCCTGGCGACTTTTCCAAGAGTTTGACGATTACAAAGGCAGATTGAATGACGTTATTGAAAAGCGTGGGTACGCCTCGAGCATAGAATGAGATGAGTAGTGATAAAATTATTAATCTTTGAGGTAGCATTGTTGTTGATAATTATAGTTCCGATGATCCGTAATTAAGGGAAATTACGTGAATTGAGAAGCCCTAAAAGTGAACAGTATGTAACACCCGCAGAGAAGCTGGAAATAGAATCTTCATATATGGTATTGATTATTTCATTTTATTATTATTATTTATTGAATTTAATTATTAGATTATTCAATTTATTTATTATTATTCTTATTATCGGTCTTAGGTAGGTGAGTAGTAGTAAGTAGTGAGTGAAGGGCAAGTCAGTAGTTCAGTGCTCTATATAATCATCTATGACTTATTATTATGTATAAGATCACTTTACTCTATTGGGTAATATTGTCATTTCCCAGTCAATTACTCGCTTATTCACTCCATTGGTGTGTCGTACTTGTACAATCATGTATTGGGCTGCCCGGAAGCGTACACTAGCTTGTTCGCTGGCCGCAGGCAGGACAGACAAAGCCCTCAAGTTAGCATCCGATTATTGGCGAAGTAGAGACCAGTAGTGTAAGATCTTTCTAATGGGGGGATCGTGATTTTAGGTTAGGTAGTGCAAGGACGCTAGTTATACTATACAAAAATACTATTTGCGTTATCGAAACCGTCGAATAAAAAATTTAGAGGAATTACAAAGCAATGATAGAACATTTGAATCCGTTAAATAGTAAGATAAGTTAAAATAAGAGACATGTAGAATCTGATATGCTCTTGTATCCTTATGCTAGCAGCTTGAGGTGTAGTTTATATATATAAGTAGTACTTCAATATTAGTGCTGATATAGAATGGTTACATATATATAGTTAGGTATTTTATATACTATAGACTATAATATAGTTATATAATATAATATATATATAATATACTAATATTATTAATGATATACGACTATTCAGTAGTAATTATAAAATGGCTGGATGCGCCACCATAAGGAGTCCGCATACAAGAATATTCGACTGTAGTGGAAAGGGCTGATTCTTATCGTTGCCAGGAGAGCAGGTATATTCGTTGCAGATGCTAGCCGATTACATAGAAAAGGATATTCAATTGTCTACGCCGAAATGGGACCGAGTAAGATGATGATTATGAAGCTATTCATAAGATTTGATTGAGCAAGAGATACAACATTTGCACATTCAACATATTGCAGCCTCTTGTAGTCACTTGTTTTCAACAAGTGAAAACAAGGGGCTGCAAGAGGCACTTGCTTTCAATAACACCTTTTTTCTTTTTTAAGGCAGTTATCACACTTTAACATTTTCAATAGCTGCTTAGGGCATTCAAAGAGTTCTCTTCTAAGCATTGCCACACTCCATGTAGGCTTATAATATAGTAGTATATATAAGTATATAGTAATTTTATTTTATAATATATAACCTATATAATAATATATAGTATACTTGTACTAGATCTAGACACTGTATAAGTAGTAGTTATGTAAAGTTTATATGTATATGATGATGTCAACGTTAACTAGACTAGTAGATATAGTTTGCAGTAAGTATATATAGTACTTATATATAGATCCACTTTTCATATCATACATAACATCACTTTAGCGTAAACCCAGTGTATTAGTATCGATGGTTTCAAATAAGTCCAACATATGTTGACAAAAACCCCATCCAGATATGCTCACTGAGCCAAAAATTTAATGAGAAAAAACTAAACTCGTTCGAGTAAGAAACTAAACAAAAACAACAAAAAATCTTAGAAATCGGTCAAACAGGATTTACCTATAAGAATTTGGGGTAACGTATTTCTAATGTCAATGATTAGATGCGCCACGCTAGTGACTAAGAGGAAAAAGCATAACACTGACATTTTATGTTCTCCCTACCTTGACATTATCTTTTCCCCATTCGTTAATGATTATGAATTGACGATAAAGAAAACAGAAAGGAAATGGTAAGGGATAAAAAAGTAGAAGCAAAGGCGAGAAAAGGCCCCTGTAAAATTACCGCACCTAACTAACCAACCGCAGAATTCTCTGAGAGTTATACAGCCTGATGCGCTCCCAACGAACGCATCGGGATGTTCTGCTCTACGCTCGAGGAAGGACTTTATTAAAGGGTGATCTTTAATTGCCTGTAGTGCAGCCATTACACTGGCCCGATTCTCCAGGGAGAGGGTTCAGAATACGAGTTTCAGAACTCTCTGATTACAAGCTAACGAAAAAGTCCGTCATTTAATTCCTAAGGTCTGCCACGGGAGAAATTTCGCGAACTGTTTAGAGTAAATGGCTAGGTGTGGATGCATCATTTATTATTGTATTAATTATATGATATTATATATAGATATACATTATGTAAGAGTATATAGATAGTATATACTATATAAGGATGATAGGTAATGTAAGCTAAATTAGATTTCTCAGATATTATATGGTATAACTATATATATATATATGGTAATATAATATATATAGGTATATTATGTGATAATAACACGTCAGGTAGTATACAGTTATAATTACTAGTATGGAGCTATATCTATATATTATTATATTTAATCTAATTGGCGCATTAGTGATAATGAAAAAAGGCCGCAACCTCCTCCTTCAATTTCTAATATATCTATCCGTATTCAAATCCGCATGATTTTTTTGAACAGAAGTTGCAGTTTGAATTTTTTTTTGAGACGGTTTTTTTCTTTTGTCAAGACGAATAATGACGTGACAGCACGTAGATTAGGAGATAGCTGAATAGTAGTTCGGAGATGTGTTATGTGTACATTTATGGAAGTTGTGGTTTTTTAAATTTTTTTAAGAAGATTGCGAAATTTTTTTTTTTTTGTCGGTTCAAATAGCTTTCTAATGGTTATAAAATTATATTTACTTTCTCAACAAAATACGAAAAAATATTTATTAATTCAATGTATGATATTAATATGAGTGCTATTGTACGGAGAATATATGTTTTGTAGTCAGAACTTCGTACACTTTCTGATATGCACTCACTTTATAAGGCTAAATGTGAGCGTTGAAGGATTTGTATCACGAGTTCTATTATTTATTATTATTTTAATTATAGTAAATTTTTTAATTGAATATTAGTTGATTGATTATTATTATTATTATTATTTTATTAATTTATGAAATCCATATAATTATTAAGTATTTTTAATATTGGTTCAAAAATAAAGAAAAAAAAAGAAATAACAAAAAAAACGTAAGGAAAAACTAGTAAAAATACATTCAGAACTAGACTGTACTTGTACTGTATGCACTGAGCCTTCGAAGTGCCTTACTGGATTTTTCGTCAACAAAAAACATAATAATTTTTAGTTGTTTTAATATGTGTTTAATTAAAGTCAAGTTAAATTTAATTTGTATTATGAGTATATATTAATATGTATAAATACAGTATAAGTATAAGGGTAGTAGCACTAGTTACTTGTGATACGGATATTATATATACGATTAACTATATATAACTTGTATAGTTTAAACGCGTTAACTAACGAGGTATAAGATAATTATTATATACTAAGTAAAATAAATTGATGATGTTAAATAATATATATTATTGGTTATTAGCGTTGGTATTAATTAGTTAGTATTAGGTTAATGTGTGAATTATAAAAGTCTTCTCTTATACTTCATATACTACTTATAATATAATATAAGATGCTACTTAAAAATTATATACTAATTTCACAATATATAATATATATTGATATTTTTTTAACTTTTGCAACTTGGCCTATTCTCTGAAATAGCCCAGAACCGTGTCCACGAGCCGGAGCCCGGCTCTAGGAAACTAGATGCCCCCCCCCTTTTAACCCGCCAGCTTCCAAATAACTCATAGAACTGCAATAAAAGTAATTAACAATACGTAAAACAATTACCTAAATCTTTTCATTTAAACAATCTGACTAGACCCCCCCACCCTAAAAAAAATAATATCCAGCCTGATGGACCAAACGAACTCACCCTACCAAGTATCGGGGGAACGTCACATGGAGGTTTGGGGTGGCATTGAGTACGGGGAAGGGAAGGTGTGCTTGAGGGAGGCGCAAAAGGAGGGAGTCGGGAGGTTTGGAAATGTCTTGCAAGCGGAAATAGCGGGGGGGAAAAAAGCCAATAATTTACGCATGAATGCCTATTGAGAGTCGGGTATGGCATAAAACATTACTGAGGAAAAAAAATTACGTCTAAGTTAATATAGAACGGCATGAGAAGAAATCAGAGAATGTAACAAAAGAAGAAACCCATCTAATATATATAATATTATATATATATATTCGGTATATTATATATTATATACTATACTATATTATATATATAATGTGTATATGATATATAAGTAGTATATAGAGAGGTAATTCATTAATACTAGATATAGTATAATATCTTATTAACTATCTATATAGTAATTAGGTGTGACCGAATATAAATTTTGTCCGGCCGGATACATGATGAGGGGTTGATATTAAGATTATACGTTTAATTAACATGATTATTCAATATCAGTCATTTCAAATGCAGTTTTATATATACTAGTATATATATATAGTATATATATATATATATATATATATATATAAATTATATTATATAATATTAGATTATATATTTGATTTACAATTATTATATTTAACTATTCATATATAGTGGGACACAGGCGGAGCCTAGCCAAATATTAAATTGTTTCAACAGGCACGTCATATATTATATATATTTTATATATATTATTATATTATATAATATATATCTATTAGATATTAGTGTGATATATGAGATATATACCGTATATATATAAGTATATAATATAACGGATATATACGATTATAAACCAAATATAAATAATTAGCCACAAGTAGAAAGCATACCAACAGATCTATTATACTAATATATAAGATATATATCATATTATATATATATCATATAGTACTATAATATTATAATATATATATATATATATAATATGAGTATTATATTTGGCAAAATATACTCAGGACCGTAAAGGATATGTTAGAAAATAGATATAAGTTACTACGCGATTTATCTCTTTAATTTGCGCAAACCTGCCGCCTAACGTTTAAAAGCTAAACAAAAGTGAACCATCAGAATAGATCCAGACTTCTGCTGAGAAGCAATGGTGTAAACTATTCATCTGAGTTAATTTACTGCAAGGAATTACCGAGGAGCGATCTTGGCATCGCTTTCTGCTGTAATAATGTCTTGTGTATATAAAATTATTGCGCGGTGATGGGACTCTATAAAGTAGTTTTTCTTTTTACGCATATCTATTGGTTGAAATACATGAACCGAGTCAAGGGCCAGTAATATATAGATATACTAGTATTATATAGATATATAGTAAATATATTAGTATATATAGTGTATTATAATAATAATATAAGTATTATTACTTTAATATATATATATATTATAAATTAATATATATATAATATTATATATATTAAATATATTCTCGCTGATTAAACACGTAATATTTTTGTATACGCCACGCCGGGGCACTTTTCCTTTTTATATTTCAGTGTATTTAAAAATTGTGAAATCGACGCAATTAGTGGCTTATGTCATATTAAACTATTCTATTTTAAATTTATTTGATTTGTAATTTGACAAAAAGAGTTAGAGTTAATTAAACAAGTCAGTGAGTAACCGGGTTAAATGTGTATTGATAATTGTCAAAATTCTAATGATTAAGAGTTTCAGTAGTTCTGGGCCAATATGCATACAGTCAATGCGTTGGTGTTTTTTCTAATAGTAATGAATGCAAAAAGTGTGGGGGGAAAAGGGCCACAAATGATATACAAATAATTCAATTAAGGTCATGGAAATTGAATCAATTTTTTTTCAATTTAACTTTTTTTTTTCAAGTATAAGTATAAGGAGTATATGCAAAGATTCATTTACACAGAAAAGACCGGGATAATCAAATAGTGGCTGGTCATTAAAAGCACTCTTAATACAAAAGATTATAAATAAACAGTGCTAGAAAGACTTACTTCACGCACAACTGCTATTTGAAAGTATTGAAGTAAACTTAAAATACTATTTTGCTTGGTTTAAAAGAAAATTCTAAAAAGACATACTTGGTTTCTTCTTATAAGTATATGGCTAATATTTAATTTATATATACGAAAAAAAACAATTATGCAATTGGTAATACAATAACTTTGAATGAAGTAAACTTATGCAGGTTTAAAGTTTTCTATATATATATATAATATATACTATAGTATATATAATATATGTATGAGTATATATACTAATTATATATATTATATTATTTTAATATTATATATTATATATATTAATCCTATATAATATATAATATGGCTATTTATAAGTGGTGGACTCCAGGAGCGAAAATCAATAATTAACATATTGTTATTTTAATAATTTTAGGGAAATACATTAAATTTATGCAGTAAATCTATAACCTAACTAACCTAACCTAACCTAAATTAACCTAACCATAATATGCTGGTATTACAATATAAATGTCATAATATATATAGATTATAGTATATTATACTAGTAGAATATAATATATATATATAACATATATATACTTAGTATAAGTATATTAATATATTTATACTTATTTATGAGAGTATAATCTAGATAGTTGATTAATGATGGATGGAAGGAGCTGCGAGTGGCGAGACTTAAGTTGAGAAGAACATAGAAGCTGTCGATGAGGGAAGCTGGAAGGAGAAATATGCTTGAGTCCTGGAGGCATAGAGGGGAGATGGAGAAAAAGGAGCAGTACCGAAATTGTTATGACTGGCTTCCTGGTAAGCGGTTGATATTATATATATATACTTTATAGGTAGTAGTATTACTATATATATATTATTACTTGATGAGATATTATTATTCATTATAACTAATATATTCCTAAAAATATAGATTTATTATAATAGTTATATATATAGGCATATTATATATTTATCATATATTAATCTTTATTTATCTATAGTTATATAGTATACATTAATATATTAAGTATGATATGACGGATATAGATATGCTATAGGTATAGTAGATGATAATAATACTCGTAGGAGTATAGAGTTACTAATAGTATATGGATATATATACTATATATTATATATAAAGTAGTACTAGTAGTATAGTATAGTATAGGTATATATGATATGATAATATCTACATAATTAAACTGAATAGTATATATATATATATAAGTACTGAGTGAGAGTAGGTAGGAGGATTTGAACAAGACATTTTCTAATAATATGAAATAAGGGCAAAATAGAAGAAGACTATACGAAGGGAGTCTTATTATTAACGGATGCGGTTTAAATATTATCCGGTGGCACTTGATATTATGAATATAGATTATAGGATAGGAGTAGGATAGTATAGTAGGATCAACTACATAATAATATAGTAGAATAAAGTAGAGTAGTTAACATAGCATATGATAATGATATAGATATATATTATGATAATAGATGATACATAAGGTGTAGGAGTTACCGTGTGTGTGAGTAAAGTGCTCGTATGGGTATAGGCTATGTTTGTGTGTAGCGTTGAAGTGACGGAGAGAGAGAGAGAGAAAACATGTTTTCTTTCATGCAATAAAATTGGCCAGTTCCGAGAATTGTCTCTTACTTGAATTAAGAAAAACACTTTTAATGACTTGCCTCCTTTAATAGAGAACATATCAATTACAACCTTATCGCTAGCGGTTCAAATTACATCTTACAATTAGCATAAGTAGAAGGGCGAATAAACGTTGTAAAGGAGTATTATATAATAATGTATAGTAGTACTGAGTATAGCGTATAGTAGTATATTATATATTTAAGTATATTAAGGTTTAGTATTAATATGAAGGTGATTTAGTAATATATAGATAATATAGATATATAGTATATATATACGAATGTTTTAAGAACTTATTTAATATATACATTAAGTTATAATTAGGTATCGATGAACCCAAATTTTTACAGAACTAGTACCCAAATGCATGTCGGTCGCTAATAGCCACTATTTATTCCATAGTTTTCGAAATACCTCTGTATCGATGATATCGGGATACGCGGATCGAGGCTCAGGCAGATGCGCGAGATCCGGGGGCGGGGGGTTTGAAATATCGGAATATTTTTAATTCGATTAAGTTAACTATTGTACAAGTTCCTTCCGAAGACCGAGTACGTGTCGTTGAGTTCTATAATAAAACGAGAGCCGATGGTAGGAGCGTACGATTGACTAAGAGAAATAATGGTTAAAACCTGAGATACAAGAGGAATACTACGGATAGCTGCATCCCTTTCATATAGATATAGGTACTATTATATATTTATATTGAGGTATATATATACATATATGATATATTATTAGTATAAGGGGTATAGAGTTAGTATCGTAGTATAGTATAAGTAAGGTTGTGAATATAGTAGTATATGATATGTTAAATTATATATAATATGATGATGGAGCGCAACCGGGGGAGGGCAGGCAAGTAAGTATAATATTCTATAAGTGTATATATATACCTTGGTATATATAGTAGTATAAGTCATATCTAATACTCTATATATATAGTTATAAAATTATGTATTATTATATATATGATATATTATTAATATAGGTATATAATAATGAGTATAGTAGTTATATACTGTATAGTAAGTGAACGTTGGATGGCGCGGCGCTTCCCTCCATATCGAGAAGGCGGAGCGAAGGCGGCGAAGATTATCTCGTGGGCACCAGAGGAGAGGGCAGTACATGGAGGAGTGAAGAATGAGTTACGAATCGAGTATAGATAGTATCGTATAATGACATATAGATATAGTATATATAAGATATAATATATAATATTATATTGTATATATAATTCATAGTTATTATATATATATGATTATATATATATATATGTAATAAGTTAGCATGATATTCGCGATGATATAATTGTGTATGAGGGTATTAAATGCGGATATTCTGATTTTCCAAATTATATTCCGTATGAGTTTGGGAATCTCCGTATAGTGTCAGGATCTGACTTGCATTGGCGATTAAATAAGAGGGGGAAAAGGTAAACATCTCCAATGTTGGAGACTTCCCTAGTAATTGTGTAATGGATCGCATATATAATATATATATATAAATATATATATATATATAGGATATATACTACGCATCGCTATCTATATTAATACTAAGTATATATATAAGTAGTATATTAAATCTATATATATAACTAGATATATATATATATAAGTATATAATAATTATTATGATTATATATAGTATATATATATATGATAGTTATATATAATATACTATATATTATTATATATTTAATATAATATATATATATATATATATATATATATAGAATTATTATATGTATTATATAATATATAAGATGTATACTATATATAATATACTACCGTTATATTTATGCTGAAGCAAGTTAAACTAGAATGTTCGAATTAAGCTTTACTATAGGTTTAGTTTTTGTGTTTTCATTACTTCAGCCGAAAAGAAAAAAGAACTCAATATCAATAATGTTGCAACTTATTTACTTAAAATGTATTATACTTTGTTTGGAATTGGATGAAAAAAAAGAAAGGATTATCATTTTTCAGATGTTAAGGAGAAGGTCAGGCAGAAATGATATGTTTCGAGTTGACTGAGCTAATAGCGGTCCGGATAACAGTGGTTCGACGGCGATGTAGTTGAGAGAATGAGGTTCCGAACATTGACTTAAAAATTAACGTCATAGCGGAATTAGAAGATGGAAGTGTGTACCAAATGTTCAGAGATAAGCACATTAGAAGATTTTTAATAAAGTATATTACTAAGTAGCTCATTTTTATAAAGTTATAAGTTTGAAAATGTTTGTGGTTATAAAGTGTATAGTATAAAGAAAGTGTTCATGATCAGCGTAGTTAAGAGGTCTAGAGAATATCAGTGAAGAATGTGGCAGGTAAAGATGGTACGGCAAAAGATTATTGTATTATAACGGTATATTGTAGGAAAAAGTTTTTGGAAGAGAAGTATATTCGAAGATTTTATATAAAGTATATTCGAAGTTTTATATGAAAGCATATTCTGAAGATTTTACTAATAAATTGGAAGATTTTTATATAAAGTATATTCGAAGATTTTTATATAAAGCATATTCGAAGATTTTATAAAGTATATTCGAAGATTTTATATAAAGTATATTCGAAAATTTTATATAAAGTAGATTCAAAGATATTTATATAAAGTATATTCGAAGTTTAATATAAATTATATTTTGAAGATTTTATATAAAGTATATTCGAAAATTTTTATATAAAGTATATTTGAAGATTTTTATATAAAGCATTTTCGAATATTTTATATGAAGTATATTCAAAGATTTTTATATAAAGTATATTTTAAGAATTTCATTTAAGAGTAAATTTCGAAGAATTTTGTACAAAGAATAAAATAATCGAAGATTTTTATAATTTATAGAATTTAATTTAGTTTTTAACTGGGAATAAATAATTTCATGCAATAATTTTAGCCAATATCAAGAACTACGCACAGTCATTTTCTTATTTAAAGTTATTAAAAAAAATAGAATAATATGTTTGAAAATTAAAAAAGCAACGTATTAAGCTTATTATAAATAAGAAATCAGTAAACTTAAAATGTAAATTTATGGAGGCATGAAATTAAAATTTCATTTTATAATTATAATTTTAATTTGAAATTATATATTTGCGAATTAAATAACCGATGATAATTATCATCAGTTATTTAACTCACAAATATCCAATTTTAAAAATTCAAGCAAAAAATTATGTATCGGAAAAATTTAGTACACTAAAATTATCACAATTTTACAGATTCCCGATTACTATATACGAATAATATTTTTATTAATATTATTATTATTATATATAAATTCACTCTTCAATTGAATATTTATTCATATTACTATTATAGCAATACAGTTTATATATATATATCTTAAGAATGGTGTCAATATTTAGATTTATAAGAGAAATATGAAAAAAGGGAAAGCGAAATATGATAAAATTGTTGTAAATAAAATCAATACCAGTGCTCTATATATATTAAGAGAATATTAAAAGAATAAAAGTATTGAAAAATTATAATAATAGTTATAATATATGAGAAAATTATGCATAGTGGTTACTTACAAATTAATTGGTTCTAAAACTATATAACATATACTATGCAAATTAAAGACCTTGAATTATTATTAATTAGCACATTTTTCTAAACATAATTATATGAGTATTTATCCTAAAGACCACACTTGATCGAACAGGAGTATATATCACTAGTGATCATACTCTGTCGAACAAAAATCATATAACATTACTTGAGAATTATTATTTATATATATATTTATACTAAAAGAACATTTGGTCGAACATGAGTCATTCACACTATAAGAGGATATTTACTTATTATATACGTGATTATAAATAATTAACGCTAACTGGTAATACCTGTAATATAATTTATATATATATATACTAGAATCGTTAGAATAAATAATAATAATATATAATTCAATAAATATAGTATACTATACTATATCTAGGTTCCTATATATATATATATATATAATATAGTATATATATATATATAATATATACACATTACCATATACATATATAATATAGTAGATAATATTATATACCATCCTTCATAATTAAGGATGGTTATATAATATATATTTATTTTACTATAATATAGATTAATATAATCTATACTTGGTAATATGTTAAGTTTATTGCTTTATTATTTATATTAGGATAATTGATCATATAGTATTAGTAATAATATAATAGTTACATTGAAATGCCTAACATATTATATAACTTTTTATAAAAATCAAATGTTTTAGTTTGTTATTTATGGATTGATAATATAAATGGTGAATATAGAGGTATTATCCCTTATTGGTTGTGATTATAGTTTGAAAAGTTTCCCCCAGTAATATATACATGCCTATTTATTATTTTATTAAATTTTGAGTATATATGTTTTCTTTATGATGATGTGAGAGTAATAATATATAATATATATAAATGTGTATTGATATGTATTGTATATTGTATAAGTTTATATTTATTTAGATATTTTATTAATGTATAATATGTTGATTAATTTTAAAAGGGAAGAACCGTTGGTCCCCCAGAATGCCCAAGCGAACAACACACGGACGAATTTTTTTATTTACGGTAGAAATTAATATTGATATATTGAGAGATGAATGAACCAACCCAAGATCAGATTTCAGCGTCTGACTATTATATGTGAAGCTTGAATCGTCAAATAAAGGGTGTATGCAGGGAGTATCAATATATCTAAATGATCATGTTGGTAGGTTGGATATGCAATGACTGATTAATAGAATATAATTTCAGTGAAACTTATCAAAGAAACGGCTACTAGATTTCATATTGTAAAGGCAAGGAGAGTGCATTAGATATATATTATAATGGGGATTTATGGATAATAATAAGAATAATAAAATAATAATAATAATATAAATTTAGATTTGATAAATAGTAATAATAAGGTAATAATAAGTAGTAATAATAATAATTAATAATAATAATAAATAATATAATATATAATAATAAGAATAGAAATTAATAATTAATTTGCGAACTTTATGATAAATAAGTGATCAACAAGTAATAATGACGGAAACAATAACAATGACAATAATTAATAATAATTGAATGAATAATAGATTAACAATTATAATAAGTTAATGATAATTATAGATAGAATAAATAAAATAATTAAAGATTAAATGAAATAATCAACTCAACTTATAAAAAAGCAAAACTGACACTAACAGATAATAATGACTTAATAATAATAGAACAATAAATAAATAAATATGTTAATAGCAAAAAATAATAATAGAATTTTAACAAATTTTCTAATAATAAAAAAAAAGGAAATAATGAGATAATTAATGATAATATGATAATAATAATAATAATAACTCAGAATATACAAAGAAAAATAAGTAATGACAATAATAATAATAATAATAATAATAATTAAAATATTAATAATAATAAATAATAAAATTATTAATGATAATTATAATGATTTTTTGGATAAATCATCATTCGATGACAATTAATAATAAGAGTAAGATATATTGTATATTATATATATAACAAATAAAATGCAATCTGCGGTTGGATAGAAACAACTATTTTAATCCACGACATTTCAATACGTTTGACTGGCAAAGCAACACTTGAGCTGTTAAATCAAAGCAGTTTTTAAAATTAAAACAAAATCTCACAATTATACAACGAATTAAATTAAACTTTTTGAGATTTATTATCTAATGAGCTGCATCAAAATTTCCTATCTGTATAATTTCTTGTTTTTTTTTTTGTTTTTTTTTTTGTTTTTTTTTTCAATGCAAATTTAATTGGGTTGAGTTAAATTGATAAAATTTTAATAGGAGTGATTTTATTTACATTTACAGTTTGAAAAAAAAATATAGATTGGAGTTATATATAAATATATAAGAATATAAAATTATATATATATATATATATATATATATATATATATATATATATATATATTATTATATATATATATATATATATATATATATATAATATTATATATACTATATATATAGTATATAATATATATACCACTCTTCCAGTTAGGATTGTTAGAGTTTTATGGATCCTTCGAAAAAGGTCACTTAGATTTTCTCTAGGTCTACAGTATATATATATAATATTATATATATATATATATATTATTATATATATATATATATTATATACCTACCCAATTCTTTTGTAGCTGTTTTAAGTGAGTCGCAATCAACAACCTCCTGCGGCAAACCATTCCATTTCTACAGTCTATATAGTTTTATTTATTCTCTGTCAAGAACTCTGACGCCATACTTAAAGGTTTGGTCCATTATTTTATATGTACTACACAAGTAAAATCTGGAAATCTTTTTCTCATATTTAGCTTTATTATTTAAATTACATATTTACAGACACAGTGAATCGAACATTTAGACCCTAAAAGAACTAAAAAAATTATCCAAAAAGGTCTTGAATTATTCTAGGTAATACTCATATATATAATAAATATATATTAATATATATATATATATTATATATATATATATATATATATATATATATATATATAAATATAATATATAATATATATTATATATATATAATATATATATAGATCTTATAATATATATATATATATATAGATATAGGATATATAGATTATATATATATATATATATTATATTATCATACATATTATTATAAATTAATTAGTATATATATATATAATATAGGTGGAGTTAGTTGAGTATATGTATATAATTAGGAGATGTTTGATGATGATTTGTTAAATATTGTTGAAACCGTGTTATGGATTGTGAGTGCGAGCAAAGAACCTTATAAAGCCCCCTATAGCAGCGGGTTAGTAGATGAGGATATGAATCAAAGGATTCCGAATGAGCAAATGTGATTGGAGATTAAATTTCGAACACATTTCAACAATAATTAATACATTAAAAATTCTGTCGCTGGCAATTACGCCCATTTGTACAGTGTTAATATTCTTATCGGTCATTATTCTTAACGTGATGTTAGATAGATCCCCTCCCCGACTCCGTTTTCTTGCCGTATTTAAGAAGGGTTCCGATTATATTATAGATAACCGTAAGCCCTAATAGATCCCTTTATTCGTTTTTCTTTGCTAACTGGTTTTGTAAAGCGCTAGTATGGTTTTTTAAAAGTGTTAACACGGTAACTTTTGTTGTAATCCACGGTCCTTATTTTCTCTTTGGTGTTTAATTTGTTCTAGCCATCTCGGATATATTACTGTATGTAAAACATTATTGACAAGTATAGGTATAAAAGAATAAGATAAAAAAGTTGGATCTTATTCGATTAAAGGTTACTCGAAAAATGAGTATAATACTTAAGTCCTTTTCTAGATCACTTCTTGCTTCATGATCTCCCCCGCTCTCCGTATTATAGCAATTTGCTATAGAAGATGCCGTGACATACATTACCACATGTAATAATTCAATATGATTACTGAGCCAGAAGTGTATCCTATTAGATAGGTATAGAAGGGATCTGTGTCTACACAATGAATCAGGTTAGGATATGAACGCCTGTTTATCGCGTTCGATTCTATTTCATGAAAGGAATTATTACACCCTAGGTTGCAGTAGTGCGTGTATATGCCGTCTTTAAAAAACATTATCAATATCACGGAGTGACTGGAGAGGTGGCTGTAAATATTTCGTCCCTTCGCATTTTCTTACGCTCTCTATTGATTCATCTATATGGTATATTATTTAGCCTATATTTCAGGTTACAAGAACTCTTCTGAAGGAAAGTTCATAATTATCATATTTGGCTATTTTCCCTAGATGAAACAATTAATCCCATTTTTATATGCTTGATTTTTAAAAAGTTTAGTGGAAGTTTTAGTTTACTATCACTTTATCTCCAGATTCAATTCTAATACACGAATAGACATCACCTTTTAAAACAGTCTTTATTTTTTTAACTACTACTTACTGGTATTATATAAAATGCTAAGGATCTGTCGCGTGAATTTTCTCAACGCGGAATAATTAGTTATCTATTACCATAACGACTCTCATGAGCTAACTTATCGAATTAAAAACTTGAGATTTTCATTTGTAATATACATCTATGGCAGGCATTGCACGTTAGTTCGGCTAACCAATTTAAATGTTGTTAATTTCATAGAGGTTGAAGCATAGAGGAGTATGGGTGGAAGGTGGGGGACGATAGCACCAGTTCATCCCCTGATATATGTTCCTCTGTCGACTCTAATGACAACAAAGTAAAGGAAGATAAGAAGAGTCGCCCTGCTCCTCTACCACCCCACGTGAGTTACTTATCAAAAGTCTCTAGAACATGTGTCTCATAGGCGTCACTAAATTTCGGCAAAGTCCTGATTGGTTTTTCCTCCATTGAAACTCACAACAGAGATGGAAAAAGTAAGAAATAAAACGATTAGAAATCCCGGTCAAAGCCTTCATCTATATTTGCTCCCCGCGCTTCAGACAAAAGAAGACATGAAACAAAAACTGAGACGAGGGAGAAGCCAAATTGAAGCAACAATAGTCGCCTCAAAGGATGTAGTAGATCTGTTTTGTGAAACGATGTGAATGGATATGTGTGTATTGACATACAAAAAGTTGAGTATTAAACAATTCGCCTATCTTTTTTATTTTCCTGATCTATAAGGGTAATGGAGGTGTAATAAATGGTGTACTCGTGTAGGTTTTATCCAATAACATGAAACAATTGGAAGAACTATTATCCAAGGATTCGAGTAAACTTGAAAATATATATATATATATATATGTTATGGTACAGCAGTGCCATCATAAGAACTACTAGTATCAGAAACTTGTATATATTAGCTAATAAATATATCTTGATGCATTTGATAATAAGAAGACGTATATATATTATATAGTATCTACGTATAGTATAGTATGATATATATATTAGTATATAATATATATATATATATTATATATATATATAAAATGTGTCAGTTAAAAAGGAGTAAAATGGCGCTATCTTTGTGGCTTCAACCTAACCACCATTTTAAAGTCAGAATAAAAATAAATTTACGATAAACCCCCCAAAAAAAATATTAAACTGCCTAAGGTAAGTGTCCTGTTTTTAATTTTGAAACAATACATAAAACATCTATTGAAAAACAATTAATTATTATTATTATTATTATTATTATTATTATTATTATTATTATTATTATTATTATTATTATTATTATTATTATTATTATTATTATTATTATTTTTAATTTTTAATTATTTTTAATTATTATTATTATTATATTATTAATTATTATTTATTTATTTTTGTGGCTGCGGAATACTAGCAAACTTTTTTGTGGTAAGATGACATGTATGAGATATTAATGTAGTAGCTAATAATAAATAAACAATAATAATAATTATAATTATTATAATTAGTTATTTATTTATTATTAGCTACTACATTAATAATCCATATATTTAATTAAACATTAACACAGTTCTAGCCCAAAAATACACGAATAACTTCTTTAAAACCTGTCTACACAGATACACGTTCATAACTCTTGAAATGGCAAAAGACATTTTCCACACAAATCTATAAAATGAAAAATTGAAAGGAGGATTTTAAGACCGAAACATATTGTTAAAGAAATAAAATTCGCCTTCAGTCTCGCCATATTACCTTCATTCAATCACAAAACAATATTTTATGTTCTATTTTACGATGGAACTTCAATGATGTTAACATTGCTTGCACTTTTCTCGCAGCATATTATATATATTAGTATATTATATATATATAGTATGAATAAAGTAATAGTTCGGTATATTGTATATATACTATAGATATATATGAATATATATATAATATATAATATATTATATATTATAAAAATATTAAAATATATAGAATATATTATAAATCTAAAATATATTGAACATATATTAATATTTATTAAGAAATTTGAAATTTTTGAATATTTATAAACTTAAAACATATTGAAAACATATAGTATATATAATATATATAGTATCTATAATGTCTGACATCAGGTATAACTACGATCCTATATTAGTATATATATATATATATATATATTATTTATATAATATATATATAAACATATATATATATATATATATATATTATATATAATATATATAATATACTATATAATATAATATATATATATTATATATAATATTATATATATATATATATATATATATATATATATATATATATATATATATATATATATAATATAGTCATAATAATTTTATATAAAATATACATAACATATATAAATCATATTAAACAAAAATATTTATGCGTCAAATATAAAATCCATTTATTTTTGCCAAAGTACGTTAGTCCTTTTGTATCAAAGTCAAAAAAAAAAACTTTTCAATACTCCACCTCTTCTTTTAACCTCCACATCAGAAGAAAGAAACGAAAATTGGATGTTGAAGAAAGTAAAATGTGTAAAAAAAATTTTTGACGAAAGAAGAGAAGACGAAGAGTAATCTTCTATTATTACCTAAACTTCAAGTATTTTACTTCAAAATTTTTTTGACAAAAAAAGAATTATGATTATTATTATGATTATTATTATATTATTATTATTATTATTATTATTATTATTATTATTATTATTATTATTATTTTGTTATTATTAATTATTATTATTATTTGCTTCAACATGCCTTTATGAAATTAACTTTTTAAAATATTTATATATTTTATTGACTTTCCTGATTTGTAAGATTTTACAGAATATAACGTACATTGTAAAACTTATTTTTTTTTATAACTTTGGTCAATTCAATCATTAAAATTATAATTGCATTTGCCTTCATATGGTCACTCTGGGGTAACCATTGTTAGAATATGTACCTAAAATATCAGGCAAATTATATTGATTGAAGGTGAATAAAAAATATAAATTTGACTTCAATATTTTATGTTAATCAACAATTTTATAATAGTTTGTTTAGTTTGTGCTTACAATATTAAATATAGGGAATTGAATTGTTTATAGCACGCCATCGGCACCTCAAATGTTAAGTGATAATACAGTTATACGTATTATCTTCGCTTCACTTTTCCTTAATATTACGTAATTCAAGAAATTACCTCTCCCTTAATTATAAAATAATAATTAGTTAAATCATTCCCCTCCCCCTCCAATAGTATAAAATTTTCACACTTGTCGATTTAATACAATAAAGCAATCAACTGCACATTATATATGCATTTGCTGTGAAACATGTCAAAACAACTTTAATTGGCTAGTGAAACATGTCAAAATAAAATAATAATATATAATATATATTATACGAATATATAAATATTATTATTCCTATACATGTCTATATCAATATATATATATTAATAAATATATAATACATATATAATAAATATTTAACTTTCAATTAATATTATTTATATATTATATTAAATTACATAATTATAATAAAAAAAAAAAAAAAAAAAAAAAATAAAAAAAAAAAAAAAATAAAAAAAAAAAATTTAGATATTAAAATAAAAAAATTAAACAAAGTATAAATGAAAAATAAAGATAGAAAAAATTAATTAATAATAATAATAATAAAAATAATAAATAATAATAATAATTAATAATAATAATAATAATAATAATAATAATAATAATAATAATAATAATAATAATAATAATAATAATAATAATAATAATAATAATAATAATAATAATAATAAATAATATGTATTTATTAAAAAATAAATATATAAATTTAAATAATAATAATTAATAATAATTAATAAATAATGATAATAATAAGAATATATTAAATAAATAATAAATAATAAATTAAATAATATAAATAATAAATAATAATAAAATAATTAATAATAAATAAATAAAGAAGCTTATGATCGATGGTGTTCTGATACGTCAGACCGTACGGAAATTGTAGAGAAAAAACCTGGAATGTCTCGATTAATAGAGAACGGGCGATTGGTCGGCATTATGCATAGATGAATTCGCTACTGTAACAGTGAAATATAAAACTAAAAACACGGTATTTCTATAGACGCAACTACTTAATAAAAATCAAATCAATATTTGATGTCAACGATTTATAGTAGCTAAGGATACGGAGAAGACAAACTAGTCACTTTCTATAAATTGTATATTATAATAAACAATGAAATTACAAATGAGGAATAAACCAATTATGGATAAAAAACAATATTTGATAACTCTTTCCAGCCACTATAATTATATATAATTTTAACTGAGTATATCTCAGTATTTTTCTACTGATATATAAAACATATTATCTCGTAATGAAGTGAGCAATGTGTGCTTTGGTTGAAAGTCATATTATATTGAGTTAAATATATACATATATATTCTATGTATTTATTAACATCTTTTATATATATATATATTTAATATATACAATTAAAGAATCATCTTATATTCTGCATTATATAATATCATTTCTAAAACCTTTGATGATAACTCCATTTTAGAATAATCAGGTGATGTTTCCTCTTCTTCATCCCCCTCAACTTAATTATTCTAAAAGAGTCAAGATTAAATATATAAAAGTAGATTATTATAGTTTTTCTCTTTTATTTTTTATCAACTGTGGTTAATATCTTCCTTTCTCAATAAATAATATCTTTTAAAACATGCCCTACCTAAGAGCTACTGCATTCTTTTTATAACTATGTATATATAAACGGCTTGTAATCTTACTCTGTCCAGCACAAAATTCTTTCTTCTGGGTGTAAAATTATAATATATATGGTTAAGTCAATTTATATGATAATCAACCATTTTATATAATAATGTATATGATATGACTCTTTAATAAGAAAATTAAAAATTTAATAATAATAGATTACACAAATAATCTTATAGAATAATATATATATTTCAGGTTTACTAGTTATATTATAATTGAAATATTTGGCTAAACTATCATTACTTTATCTAATTTAATAATACATTACAAAAACTGTAATTTGAAAAGTTATTATTTTCTAATGAATAAATATTTATTTAGTATTACTATATATATATATATTATGAAATCGAGTGCAAGTCTTATCTCAATAAACCAAGCTTAATGATCATCGGAGATCGGTTCTAGTTATAAAATAACAGCTGAATACACCCAACTATACCAAGCTAATTTACTATATCATACACTACATCTCTACATGTGAAATAAATTATTAAGAAATTTACAGAACCAGGCGAGCCCGCGTGTCTGATATACAGTTTTATTGTAAATATGCTATGTATCTATATTTAAAAAATAAAATCAATAAAATATTTTACACTTCAAACAATAATATCCAAGACCATATAATTAAAGGATACATTTGGGACTATTATGTTCTTAAGCATATGAAATTTAGATAACGTAATACATAATAATTTACGGTGCAAACTACCCATAGAACTAGTTGCACTGTATTCCTCATAGCATAAATTTATGGATATAGTTATATCTTTCGCAGTTTTAAATATTATGCAAGCTCTTCTCTCTCTCTTCATATCTCTCTCTCTCTCTCACTCCATTCTCTTTCTCTCTCTTCTCATCTCTCTCTCTATCTCATCTCGTGCGTCGTGCGTCCTCTCTCTCTATCTCTCTCTACTCTCTCTTCTCTCTCTCTCTCTCTCTCTCTCTCTCTTCTCTCCTCTCTCCTCCTCTCTCTCTCTCTCTCTCATCTCTCTCTCTCTTCTCTCTCTCTCTCTCTCTCTCTCTCCTCTCCTTTCTCTTCCTCTCTTCTCTCTCCTCTCTCTGCTCTCTCTCTTCTCTCTCTCTCTCTCTCTCTCTTCTACTTCTGTCTCTCTCCTCTACCCTCTCTCCTCTCTGCATCTCTTTCAATCTCTCTCTCTCTCTCTCTTCTCTCCCCTCTCCTCTCTCTTCTCTTACCTCTCTCTCTCTCTCTCTCTACTCTCTACTCTCTCTCTCTCTCTCTCTCTCTCCTCTCTCTCTCTCTCTCTCTCTCTCTCTCCCTCCTCTTTCCCCTCCTCCTCTCTTTCTCTCTCCTCTCCCTCTCTCTCTCTCTATCTCTCTTCGTCTCTCTCCTCTCTCTCTCTCTTCTCCTCTCTCTCTCTCTTCTCTCGTCTCTCTCTCTCTCTCTCTCTCTCTCTCTCTCCTCTCTCTCTCTCCTCATCTCTCTCTCCTCTCTCTCTCTCTCCTAGATTCAGAGCTTTTTGGAGGGAGTCAGGAATCAGAAATTTACAAGAATCGGAGTAGAAAGAATATTCGACGCCCTACTCCCAAATCAAATATACCTTAATTTTTTTTTCTTTTTCTCATACTTTTATTGCCAAATTAAGAAGGTAAGGTCAAATCAATGGGACGGTCAAAGCATGGACGACTCGGACAGAACGTGAGCGTATATTGCTCAGGGACTTATTCACTCACACCAAAGGGAGCTGGCCGCGCAGAATGAGTAGTCCTTCCTGTGCGAATGTGCACTACTGTCTCCCGGAAGACGAATGTTTTCTTCTGATGTAGTTTTGGATGCCATTGAAAGGATGGAAATTTGAATTACTGTGCAATTTTGAATCGAAAAGAACTTGAGTGAGGGGTCATATGCTTTTAATTAATACTAAAGCTCCACAGTCATTATTTAACTATTAGAAAGAACAGTTATTACCTGCACGAAAATTAACCCAACTGAAATAGATAGAAAGTGGCTACAAATGCAGTAACTTCCTGCGACAAATCCGGAAAAAAAAACATGGCAGTAAGAAAAAAGTACTGACTGCTAATAAGACAGGTTTCATTTTACGAACAGTAAAATCATAATATATTTTCTATTATATTATATCTCTTTAATTCGATGACCCCCCAGAATATTGTACTATATTCCTTAAAAATAAACTAATAGCAATAATTCTTTTAAATAAATTCTAAATTTCAGTTTAATATACGGAATCATATTCATAACTGGTAAGACCCTCGCTGAGAATCTCTCTCTCT
>JABUQX010112460.1:0-2500 GCA_015478945.1 Trachelipus rathkii
AAAAATTAATGATTTTGTGCTGCTCAAATGCATCCGAGTCAAATCACATTTTCAAGGGCGTATAGTCGGGCGAGATGTATCTTTTTGTTACTTAGAATAATTTTTTAATTTAATAGAAAAATTTTTCAAAAAAATTTCGGCAAAGAAAAAGTTGTGACTAAGTACGAAATTGCCCAATCCAAACCTGCATAACAAAGAAAATAAATATCTAAGTAAAAAAGATCATCTCGCCCCGGACTATACAAGCCCCTGAAAATTTGATGTCGATCGGATGTGTAGAAAAAAAATATGTCAATTTTTCACCTTTCAAATTGAAAAAAATTGGTTTGGAAATTGGACAACGCTGAGCACAAAGCTAAAAAATTCGAAAATGTTCTCCCTAATTATTGTAGGTAATGGACCCGTCTATGCATATTTCAAGTTTGAAGTCATTTTGCAAAAAAAATCTGAAAGTTGATATGAAAATAGTCAAAAACATGGATTTTGAAAAAATTGAAAATTCCTGAAAGAATGACTACCAGTCACAGAAAAAACATCCGATAAATATATCACCGTTTTAGAGGACAAAAAAATGCTACATTTGGTTGTTTATTATCAGTCAAAATCGGCTGAAAATTCCAAATTTTATGTGCATTTTTAGGGGAGCTGAAAATTTAATTTAAAATAAATAAATTATCTTATTCCTTATTTTAACCACCTTTACAAAGTTTAAAATTTTCATTACTCCCTGGTTTAATAAAGGTCCATTATATGTATGTATGTATTATTATTAGTATGTATGATACTTATTATTATTACTATTAATTATAATATATATATATTATATATATTATATATATATATATATATATATATATATATATATATATATATATATATTCTATATATATATATATATATATATTTAATATATATATATAATTATAGTATCATATTATATATATATATAGTATAAGTGATATATATATATAATATACTAATCCCTCTTTGCTTAGTAAATATATCATTTAGTATGATATATATATTGTATATATATATACCTATATATATAATATATATATATATATATAATAATATATTATATATATATATAATTAATATATCATATATATATATTATATATATATATATATATATATGATATATAGGAAGTAGGAAGCTAAGTAAGTGAAGAATGTAACCGTGAGGTGGGTGGATATGAAGAGGTAATGCAAGCTGTGTTAAAAGTATAAAAAGAAGCGTGGTTGAATGTATTAAAAGCAGTTGATGAGGCTCTCAAAAGTAAAAGATGTTTTTGGAATTAGATAAGGTAGGTGAAAAGGAAAACTAAAAAGAAGCTACGTAGGCAGGAAAGAGATAAATTGAAACTTAGTTTTGAAGCAGGGATGTAATGGGGAACTTAAAAGGGAATAGGAAGCTCTTCTGGAAGGTACAGCGCGAAAGGTTAAGAAATGAGAACTAAGGGGAAATCTGCTCTAGAATAAGCGAATAGGAGATGTGTGATTTCGTACTGATGAAATGGATGGTGAGTAGGAGTTGTGGAGGTAACACTTCCGAAAAATCTGCATAGCATTTGGGCGAGTAATGAAAGAGGTGTAGTGAAATGCGTGGGTGGTGTTTTTGATGGTGCAAGAAGGAATAGGTATTTTTGAGGATGAGGTCATTACTAAGGCACGAGGTAATGGGTAGAGTAAGAAAAGACGAAGAATGGTAAATCTGCAGTATATTGATTGAAATTACTGGTGAAATGATTAGAACGGAGGCCAGACCAGTGATTGAATGGATTTGGAAGTTGTGTAACAAAGCGTATATGGAAGGAAGGTATAGTTCCGAGGGATTAGATGAGAGCAGTAATAGTACCCTTATACAAGGGTAAGGGGGATCAGGTAAGATCAACTGTAGGAATTAAGGGGAGTTAGTTTATTGAGTGTTGTAGGGAAGATATATGATAGCATTTTGGTCGAAAAAGTGAGGCGAGTAACTTTAGGACTGATTGGGGAAGAACAAGGTGCGTTTAGAAGTGGTAGAGGATGTGTGGATCAAATCTTTGCATTGAAACAAATGATTATAGATAAAAAATTTTTGAAAATTTTTTATAAATTGCATTTAGTTTTTATGGATTTGCAACAGGCGTATGAGAGGATTAATAGGGAAGCTCTATGACAGATGTTAGTGATATACGTTGTTGGTGGTAGGCTGCAGAATGGAATCAAAAGTATGTATGATGACAGTGAAGAGTGTAGGAATAAATGGAGTCGAAGGTGATTGGTTTAATATTAATAGCGGAGTGAGGCAGGGATGTGTTGTGTTTCCTTGGTTATTCCATTTGTAAATAGATTGGGTTATGAAAGAATTAGAGGTGGGGGTGGCAGGGGAAGGTGTTAGAATGATGAAGAATGGAAGAGAGTGAGGGTGCCGTACCTACTATATGCGAATGATTTGGTTTTGTGCGGCGAATCTTAAGAGAGTTTGAGAGAATTGATAGAGGGATTTGGCCGGG
>JABUQX010112460.1:12500-16953 GCA_015478945.1 Trachelipus rathkii
GGAGAAGGTAGATTTACAGAAGTTGTTGGAGATGTTTTGGCAAAAGAGGCCAGAAAGATTTATCAGTAGAAGAACCAAGGAGGTTATCGCACTTTCGTTTGATGAAAGCCCGCTGCTCGTCAGAAGAGTATCCCTCCAACGATTTCTAGCTGAATGAGAATTAGCGAAGAGTGATAGGGTACAAATTTTTCCACCCCCGATATGCATTGTCTCTAGCCTGAATGGCAGAGAACAACTACGATCGAACCATGGATTATGAGGAGAAAGAGAAAGATTTGGTCGAAGAAGGAATGAACCTGCTCATCCATCAACGATTACAGCTCCACCTTATCGGCAGAAGTCGAAGCGTCACCAGAGGAAAAGCAGCAGTCATTCAATTATAGTTAGCGTAGAAACGACGCAAGGCCCCCCAATCACTTGATCAAAGTGCCAGAAAGAACGCACAGGGCAGGATGGAACTGTTGGAGAGAAATTATTAAAATTAAGAGATATAAAGGTTATGGTCAGATTTACCAATAGAAGCGAAGGTGTGTATTTATAAAGAGAAGGACTAGTGGTGAAATATAGGTCAAGTGTTCCAGAATTGGTTGGGACGATCCGGAATATGTTTTGTTGGTTCTTTAATTAGTTGTCTTCAGATCGTTGAGAATGCTGAATGATTCGGCCTCTCCCACCTAAATCAGTATGAAGACCCCAACCATTCAGTGTTGAGTACATTGAACTAAATCGAGGACCTCAGTATTTGGATGAAAAGAAATAACAGTCTCGTGAGAAGTAGTAAGATATTCAAAAAAGGTGTGAGAAATCTGTTCTGTTAGGAGAACAGTAGCAAACACAAGATTATTGTAGTAGAAGGAAGAAAGATTTTAAGCCACAGAACATCGAAATTAGAAGATTCGAGATTCACGAGACGTGTTACAGGAGTGTTAATGTTTACATAGGCACATACTCCACCCTTTAGACGGAAATTATGAAATAAGTTATAGTTGGATACATTAAACGAGTTAGAGGATGAATTCTTAGCCATCTGAGTCTCAGACAAGAGCAAAAGATTAGGGTTAGAGTTAGAGAGGTGGTATTCAACGGAAGCAGAGTTAGAGTTTAAGCCACGGATGTTGGTGAAGTCAATAGAAAGCCCGCACCTACGCAAATCTGCCATCTCACACACACACACACACACACACACACACACACACACACACACACACACACACACACACACACACAAACAAAACCAAAGCCAAAGACAGACAAAAACAAAAGGAAAAATCGGGATAAAATTGATCAAACGCTAAAACCTAAGTTAAAAAGTTTAATGTGCTAAAATTAATTAAAAATCAAATTTTGTATAATAAAAAAATAAAACTCAAACTTACGTAACCTTTCCCAATTTACCTTACTAAAAATTCGCAACCACAAAACTTGACAAAGAAAAGAAAAAAACTTAAAACTAGAACTTATCTTTTAAAACTCCACGCGCAGAACTTCTCTGAAACTAATAAATGTATACTAACTGATATGAGTTAATAAAAACTTTAATTAAAACAAAGACAAGATTGAAAAAACACACACTTTCACTAAACACAGCTTTACATAATAATAATAATAGCAATAAATAAAATAAATAAAAACTATCAACCGAGAGCACTCAAAAACACGTCTGCACTTCACAATGACCAATATATATATATATATATATATATATATATATATATATATATATATATATATATATATATATATATATATATATATATATATATAAATATATATATATATATATATATATATATATATATATATATATATATATATATATATACATATATATTTATATATATATATATATATATATCAGTGGCGTACCTTGAAGATTATGTTTTGTGGGGGATGATATATATATATATATATATATATATATATATATATATATATATATATATATATATATATATATATATATATATATATATATATATATATATATAACGAGCATGTAGGAGTAAATTTACTTATATATATATATATATATATATATATAATAATAATATATATATATATATATATATATATATATATATATAATATATATGTATATAGAGAGAGAGAGAGAGAGAGAGAGAGAGAGAGAGAGAGAGGTATTCAAAATTCTTTTTTTCAAATTTCTTCGTACGTTTTCGCCTGAACGAAAAGTTTCGTTCCCGTGGATTCTCGTATTTTTTCATTCGTACAGCAAGGTAATAATGTCTGGCCTGGCCCTATATATTATTATATGAAATATGAAAATCTCTGTACGCCGATAGCTTAAAATTTTACTCTTAAGAACAGAGTAGGAAGGCAAATTTCCAAATGAATTTAGTTATTATAATTGCTATTGCTAATGTAGTTGTTTTTCTTTAAATTTATTTTATAAATCAGTTTCTTTTTTTCACTTTCAAATAAAATTGTAATAGTTTAGTTAACTTTACCAAAATATTGGGTAGGAGCTACCTACCCTACCTACCCTATGTATACGCCCCTGATATATATATATATATATATATATATATATATATATATATATATATATATATATATATATATATATATATAAATATATATATATATATATATATATATATATATATATATATATATATATTTATATATATAGCTATGAGATGGCTGAGTTCTTGAATGTCAAAACAAATATTCCTGATATTTTCATGATATTTTTCCAAAAATGAAATTAAAAACACATAATACAGATTTCAAGGACAATATTCAATCATACTCCTTTATATATATATATATATATATATATATATATATATATATATATATATATATATATATATATATATATATATATATATATATATATATATATATATATATATATATATATATATATATATATATATATATATATATATATATATATATATATATATTCCTCCTCTTTTCCTCCTTTCAACACATTAAAATGCTATTTCTGCAATCTATGAGCTTAACACTAAGAAAGCAGAGAGTCCTGAAATTATCCCTCCAGTTGTCCTCAAAGCTTGTGTTTCTGACCTTGCACCCTTCCTTGGTAAACTGTTTCCTCACTGCCTATCAACTTCAACCTTTCCCTCCTGATGGAAGAGTGCATTCATCCAGCATGTGCTGAAGAAGCGGGACCCCAGTCTACAATACAACTATCATCCTATCGCTTTAACCTATGTTCTTTCTAAGGTTATTGAATCGATTCTTAACAAGATTTAGAAACATTTTAATCTAATTTTATCTCTGATTGCCAGTATTTTTTCTGTAAGGACAGATGACCGGTGATCTTCTTTCCTTTTTCTCCGACTGTTGGTCCTCTGCTCTTCCTTATTTCGGTGAATCTTTTTTCTGTTTCGTTAGACATATCGAAGGCTTTCAATAAACTCTGGCTCAAAGCTTTAATTTCTTCCACATCAGTGGTTCTATGGCTGTTATTGCAGATAGTCACCTTTTTTTTTTTGCATCAATAATTTCTATGTTATTATGTCTCCTCTCCGCTCTTAGGCTGATAACTCCAACCTTCAACATTTACTCCTTAAAATTTGAAAGACGATTCATTCAACAGGAAATATATGATGTTAGGAAGGTAGCCTTGAAGAAAAAGACCCCTGATCTTTCTCGTACCTATAGTTGTGTTAAAGAAAACATTGGTTTCTTCAATGCCTCAATAGTTGAGCTTGTTCATCTATCTATACTTGACATAATCTTCCAAATAGCTATAATATCTTCTTTGAAAACACAGCTCTAACCTATATTTCTGTTCTTAATATTCTTAATATTTTCTTTTCTCTTGATCTTTTCAAGGATAGCATTATGTTCTTTCTAACAAATATCTAGGACATTAGGTGTTCTAAGACTCCTTAGGAACTTCATCTAACCACGCCTGTTATTACTTTGCATAGGGTCACTGCACGACCTTGTACATAGTATGAATCACATATCTAGGTTGGTTCCATACATAATGCTCTCCTTGATAAAGTGTAGTCTAGGTAGGGCTTGTCGACTACTTAACTCTAGTTTTCTTTTGTTATTACAATTTAGTGACTTTACATCATTGCTCTTTTGAATTTTCCAGTCTTTATCTCCTTCTTTGAGGAGAGATCCTGGGACTCGTATTTCAGATAGTCTCATGCCTCCTCTGTCCAACACTCTGACCCAGAATTAACTGCTATGCTCAATCTTTTATATACTTCACTAATAAAGCATGGAACACACTCCATTTATCTATTTTTCCAACTATCTTTGATTTGCACAATTTTAAGTGCTGCGTATCGGAGCATGTCAGGCTTTATTTAATTTGGTCCTTGTTTAAAAATTTTCTAAAGCCTTGATGAAATTTGGTAAGCCTCTGGCCTTTATCTACTAGAGGATATATATATATATATATATATATATATATATATATATATATATATATATATATATA
>JABUQX010112461.1:0-10000 GCA_015478945.1 Trachelipus rathkii
CGAAAGGAGGAGACCAAATAACAGGCTGGCAAATTTGGTCTTGAATCTATTAGTTGTTGGGGAATAGATGTGTGTCTTATTATATATATAAACGTATATAATATATATATATATATATATAATATATAATATATTATATTTATAATATTTATCTATATATAATATATATATATATATATATATATTCTAATATATTATATATAATAATAATATATATATATATATATATATATTAATAAATATATTATTAATTAAAAATTATAAATATATATATATTATTATATCATATTATATATATATATATATAATATATATATAGGCTATTATATATAATATATAATATATATATATTATATTATATATATATTATATAATATATAATATATAGGTAATATATATATATTATATTTAATGTTACTGTATTTTGTATATATATATATATATAAATCTATATAATATAATATATAATATTATATTATATATATTAGATATATTATAATATATATATATATATTATCATAATTTTCTATATCATATATATTAATATATATTAATTACTATTATAATATAATTATATTATATATATATTATCATATATATAATATATATATAATATATAAATATATATACTATGAGTATGTTATATGATAAACAAAGTATCTAAACCTTTTCAGAACGATAATTGTCCCCTATATTCGGTACGGGACTGCGCAATGCAGTGGAAAGAAAACAACTTTTGTGATAATAAATGATCAGACATCTTAATTGAAGGACAGGACCAATATGGGATTTTGGGACCGTTATTTTGCCTTCACCTAGCAATGGACATAAATTTTAATTTCAGAATTTTGGATTGTGATCCAAACTGCAGCTTTTTTTGACCTCTAAAACGTTTTCGGGTGTTTTTCTGTGGCTATTGTATTGTTTTAACGTTTCATTTTTTCCGGATACCTATTTTTTGAAAATGTTTTTCGTATAACTTCTACAATTTTTTAGAAATGACTGTCATACTTAAAATATACTTATGGGTCTATTACGCACAAAAGTGTAGAAGTAGTTTTTTGATTTTTTGAAAAAATGTGCTCAGAATGTGATTTCAAAATCTATTGTGGTATTTGTGAAATTGTAACATTACAGCTTCTGTACTTTCAGCTATGGAAGTAAATATCTAAGCTGCTAGATTGGTATATTCCATAACTAATAATAGGAGCCAACAGTAAATATGAGCACAACTTCCATGTTTTTCAGAATCTCTCCTATTGCTGCTGTCATAATGTAATATTAAAATGAAAAAGAATTCTTTAGTCTGATCTCATGTCCTAGAAATAAGTTGTAGAAATCTTGAGTTTATAGAGCATTTTATGCAGTCAAAATAACCAAGGATCTTTTCAAATAAAAATTATAAGTGTAAAGATATGCCAAATACTTCTCATTATCTTTACCATTAAACAAGCTTTCTCAAAGATTGTCCTAATGTTAATGTTCAATTTAAGTTCGTAGAAGCTACTCTATCTATATGCGCCCTGCTACTGCTAATAGTGAAAAGTATTAAAAAATAGTTTTAAGCGCCATTGTAATCCATGGTCTAAGACCTCCTGAGACAAGGTGGGAGTTTGTGGTTGTCCTTTGAAAAATAAGAAATATTTAGATCCCAATGGCCCAAATATCTGTGATCAAGCGGGAATGATACATTTAACTATTTAATGAAGCGAATGTCACACAATCGAAGCTACTGCTTGATACTTCACACGAAACAATGTGACTCTGCTTCATGCTAGATTCAAATTAGATCCTCTGCAACAAGTAAATTGTAATGTATCATTGCATTCCAGTTTAAAAATTATCATGAGCTTCATTTAAATAGGTAATATATATATATATATATATATTATACTTATCATATACTATATAATATTATAATATATATAATATATTATATATTATAATATATATATATACTATTTATTATATATATCTATATACTATATATAGTATAGTTGGGTGTTCCTTTGGTGGTTTGTTTTTACATAGGTTGTATTTTGGCAACAACGCGTGACACGTTGTCAACTATCGCCGTTTCCTTTCCAGTATTGTTTTGGCAAATGATCGTGGAAAGACTCACATCGCAACATCGTCTCCCACATTTCTCAGCTGTATATACGAAAATCATCGTTTTGTGAAATTGTTCGTGCACTTAGAGCAACATATGGTGTGCATCACAGACCTACCGAAACCATTATTGTCAATGCCATCCGCAATTTGAAAAGGCAGTTTAATTCTTGGTTGAATACTGAACGTATACGACACACCGATCGGCAGTGGAAGAGAATATGGTGGCTGGTGCTATAGGGTGCGCGGACGGCCTGACGTATCGATTCGGCATCGTTCGCAGAGCTAGGTTTGTCGGTACCGCCCAACCTGGCTGTATTTTACTTAAGATTTGGGTATAAGCATACAAACCAACTCATACCAGGAATTGAAGCCGTTCCGACTTAGGTTTGAGCGTGTTTTCAGTGATGGCTCTACAGTAGCTCAATGAAAATCCCCTGTTTTATCGCGGGGAGATTTTGTTCAGCGATGAGGCCCATTTCTGGCTCAAGGGATTTGTTAACAAACAGAACCGTATTTGGGCTGATGAGCAAACTGAGGAGTTTAAAGAGCTACACTAAGCACAGAATGCAACAGTCTGGTGTGCTTATGGAAGGCGGAATCATCGTCCATGTTTCTTCAAAACTGAGGCGGACAGAAGTAAGCCGGTGAATGGGAAGCATCGCGGCTGAAACGGGAATTTTGCTCCACAATTGAAGACGTGGCTCGTGGCTTTATGTGTTAACAAGACGGGGGCGCACTTCCATATCGGCGCGGAAACAATGAGTTCCTATTGAGAACTATTTTGGTGAGCAAGTTGATTTCACGTTTTGGGACCTGTGAATTGCGCTTCTAGATCGTGCGGATATCACACATTTGGATTATTTCTTTGGTTACGTGGAACTCACTGTCTTCAGGGATAGCAGCTCCTCGCATGCTTAGAACCAAACATTGCTTCGGTTTTTCGCGACATACCGGGTCGCTATGCTCTAACGCGTCGTCCACGATTGGACCTTGAAGATGCCATTAAACCGTAGTCGCGGCCAACATTTAAATGAGATCATCTTTAAAAAGTAAATGCCATATTGTTCTTTCGACTCTTAATAAACTTTTCACCATAAGCTTTAATGCTATGCGTTTTATTATCATCATTATAATCATCAAATATTATATATATATATTAGTATTATATATATTATAATATAATTATATATATATTAATATATATATATTATAATAATAATTTATATATATATATATATTATATTATATATATATATATATTATTTATATAATATTAGGTGTGTTTTTTCCCCTTGGGTATCCTGATGGGAAACCCTAAGAAGCTGGCTAAATTGATGTAATTATGGATCGAAAAGTTTTAGTTCGGTGTGTTTGAAAAAGTAGCAACTGTTTAGATGACTGTGTCTGGTATAAATATACAGCTATTTTCTATAAAAATATTGGGGATTTTTTCCGCTATAAAATTAGAACGGTTTTATTCTAGGAGTGTTTTTTTTTTGTTTTGTCAAAGTTCTGCTATTAATTTTTACTCCCTACAACTTGTTTGACAAACGTACCGATCTTAATATATTTGGATTTTCTGAGGACCTGGACAGTCGAACTTTTTCAAAAAAAAAAAAAAAAAAAAAAAAAAAAAAAAAAAAAAAAAAAAAAAAAAAGATTGAAAATTTTAAAGAGTACAATATGTTTTTGTAGTTTTTATACATTCGTTATTAAAATTACTGTACAAATGTATTTATTTATCAATCTATCTATGTAAGATATTGTTTTAAAAATAGATTTTAAAACAGGTAGGTGAAAGGAAGAGGGGATAAGAAAGAAAATATTGACATACGAACATTTATTTATTATATTCAAGAACCATATTGAATGTTACATAAGTCAAATTATACAAATAATCTCACACAGCATGAATATACATCAGCATAATGGTTTTATGTCTTAGATTAATATTAATTAAATTAAGTAATCAAATTATAAATTATATAATAGGTAGGTAGGTGGATTGCTAGGTGTTTATAGATTGAGGTCACTAGAATAAGTGATGGTGAGGTTGAGAGGTAGATTTAATGTGTCTGGAAATTAATTTTTTGATATTCAGGCAACTCTGGCAAACTTTTTGTCTCTGGCTCTTCTCTTTTGTGTGTTGTTTGCATTGTAGTGATTCGTATAAATTGACACCTCCTTTCCGCTGTGGTCGTTTACAACCTCTAAAATGTGTTTGACAATTCCCGCTGTCTTTCAAGAATCCCAGGTTTTTCATCAAAGCATCCGGATGGAATGTAAAAATGAGTTGAAATGTTGAACTTTTGTGAGAAGTTGAATGTTAGTGCTGTACTAACGTATCGACTTCTTGTTCAGGACAAAAATGACTTCTCTCAAAGCGATTTTTTGGTTTTAACTATCCTATCGTCTTGTATGTTTTCTCCCCAAGCTCAATAAGCTTGCTAAGCTCATCATCATCATCATCCCATCATCATCATGCATGCACATCAATCAAATGCATCATCATCATACATATCATCAAATCATCATCATCATCTCATCATCATCATTATATATCATATATCACATCATCATCATCATCTATCATCATCATCATCATCATCATCATCATGCAATCTTTATACCCACTCATATCATCATCATCATCATTGATCATCATCATCATCATCATCATCATCAATCATCATCACAACATTATCATTCTTCTACTCATATCAAATCTGCATCATCCTCATCATCATCAACATCTTCATCATCATCATTCATCATTCATCATTCATCATCATCATCATCATCATCTAGTTTTGCTAAAATAGATAGTTTAGCAGCCATGTTATTTTGATTTGTTTCTAAAGTTTTGTCCACAAAGAAGCCTCAGGCCTCAGGGTTTAAATAACGCAGTGATTTTAAGTTTGGACAAACTCCACTTTGTAAATGTCTCATTAATTTTTTCATAATTGTTAGAGGTTTTAAACAACTCATCTGATTGGGGGCAATGTGGCTTTTAGGAGAATTAATCAAACTTTGACATAAACTTAAATTATAAACAGAATATTTTGATGACATCTATCTCGAGTCACTTAAAGAAATTGATCCTGAAAAACAAATTTTTTAGGGAGTAAAAAACTTTTGACATCCTCACCCTGGCTGATGCATGCAACTTGGCGCTCTGAAAGAAATGTTTCAGGAGTAACACGACCTAAAAATCAAACAGTGACACATTTTGTAAATCAAAACTGTCTTCAGTATTTGCTTTCTGAACGTGTGGGCGATACTGCCAATAATGAAAGGTCTTGTTCAAATAACTGTTTCAATAAACAGGGTTCCCTCTCTAAACGACCAGTATTGAAGCGAAAGTGTCAGAAATACATTTAGCTGCCCCCATTTTCCATTTCGAAAATAACAGCTTTACTGACTACATCCCGTTTATTTTTATATGAGAATCCTATCAACTGCTCTTCATCACCACAACTTGTCAAAACTGCCAACCTAATTTCTTTATTCAATATATCTTGGAGCAATTTCCAATCCATATAGGCCCAATATAGGAAGCACCTTGTAGATCTGAATTTTCAAACTATTTTTTAATAATCTGTACCCTTTCCTCTCGAAATTTCTGTCTGCGTACTCATACGGTAGACTTACTGATTGGTAACTTCTGTTGGATCGACATTAATGCTTCGCAGTGACGAAACAATTCTAACCGTGTATCTATCCGATTTATTGCATCTATCTAACATTACTGACAACTTCTAGGTGATAATGCCTTTACTTCCTCTGCAGTACTTTTTTTTCTTCGGTTATGATATGTCGATTCCTGTATCCTGAAAATCCTCTTGCTCCTTCTCTTCTATGTCCTGATTTCTATGTGATTCCTCTTCTTCTGAAGCACTGATTGTGCTTAAAAATTCCATTTCTACATCTTCCTTATCTAGAAAACGACGGAAAAAAACGATTAAAAACACAAGAGAAAAACAGTAACTTGAGAACAACAAATATATTTATCTAAGTACAAAGGTACCAAGGTGCTAGATAGGTACAAAAAAATAGATCCAGATAGGTATTAACTACTATATTTAAACTACAATCTCGGCTTTCCTTCAGGTTTCAGTTTGGATTTTTCCAGTCTGACCGTGTAAGCTGCTTTTCTCATTGATCTTCGCTCTTCTCCCATGCAACCAGTACTTCCCTTATGTCTCTAATGGAGCAAAAACTGCCCGTCTTCTTCATTTGTGTTCTTCAGTGAGGATCTTCGTGTGCAATATCAAACAGATCACCAAGGCTTGACTTAAAAGATTTCACTTTCTTACTCTGAGTTTCCCTTACACTTCTGGTTGCATTTTTTTTATAGTTTTTTTTAGTTTTTCAAACTTTACAATACGATCTTTCAAGTGTTTGGTACGAATGTTAGATTTCTCCCAAAAAAGTACAACTTTCTTGATTGTGAACCTTGCAGCATCTCTGGTTTCTAGTTTAACTTGACGTTTATTGTAAAACAAACAGCGTAAAACTTGACCATTGGATGACAACTTACTGCCATTAATTTGATAGGACATATACCTAATCAGAAAATCTTGTCTGTCTGCCTCGAACTTACACCACTTGTAGATGTAGAGGACAAAGTCAAAGGTTCTGAATCCATTATTACTTACAGCTCTGGAAAACAAGAAATATAATATATAAAAAATATACATATAAAAAAACTTAAATTGAAACATTACTTTGATGTGTTTGAATGCAAAAAAATTAACGAGCAACAAAAGAATGGTTAAAAAGTAATTTCATGACGTTTCAAGAAAATTTTTATATGTTTTGAAAAAGTCGATTTCCGGGTCCGGTCCTCGAAAAATAAAAGCCAAATATCTTCCGATCTGTACGTTTGTCAAACAAGTTGTGGGAGTGAAAATCAAAGCCAGGAACATTCTCTACAAAACTTAAAAAAAACATGTTTCTAGGATAAACCGTTCTAATTTTATAGCGGGATTTTTGAAATTTGTTCTCAGCAATGTCGAAATTCAAACTCCCTTTAAAAAACAAAAAAATTGAAAATTGAAAAAAATTGAAATTGCGATAATTTTTTTTAATTCTTCATGACCCGATGTAGATGAATCCTCGGAGCATATGACCTCGGAGGAGATGCAGATTTTTTTTTAATTAGATATTCTTACTTGTGTATTTTTTTTTCTTCTGAACAAATTTTCTTCATAAAATGTTTGGAAATTTTAAAAAAAATTTCTTGAGTATACAAAATTATTTAAGTAGAAAAGATGTTCCTTGCCGACTATACGCCCTGAAAATTTGATGTTTGTCGGACAAGTAGAAAAATATATCAATATTTCAATGTTCAAAAAATGTTTTTTTACTACACTCAACAGCGACGCAGTGAAGCAGAGAAGCTCCCCACAAATGGCGAGTGGAGGAAGAGATAATGCAAGTCCTCAACACCAGACTGTTAGTGGAAAGAAGGAAGAGAACTCCCGCTCCGTCTCTGCACAGGCTTACAAGCAGCTAGCTCAGAATCCTATGCTTCGCTACACAAAAGGCTCTAAAGTTGGTCTCACACGCTCTAAGCTTACAAAGAAGCCGAGCTCTGGCTTAAAATAAGTCCGAGTCTCGCTGTAAAGAAGGCTAGCTTCTTCTCGCTGCAAGACTCAGGCCTGAGATCTTCCGCTGAAACCAGAACTTCAGATTGGTGACCAATCCTGGAGTGGTAGAACAAAATAACTCTCCAGCACTTCTGTTTCAGGAGTAAGGCAGGATTTCATTCTAGGGGTTTAGCAACGTTGAGTGATATATATATTATATTTAATATAAAATATATATATCATAAATATATATTATATATAATATATATATATATATATTATTATATATTATATATTATATATATATATTATATATATTAATATTATATATATGATATATATATATAACAGCTTTGGCGGGCCGCCAAATGCTATCGCCATATTAGAGTTCTAGGCTGAGAATATGTGCAGACGAAGCCTTGCTGTATAATAAAGCACACATGTAATTGACTTCAAGTCAAGATGGTGAAACGAAACATTAAAACTATAAGAAAAATGTATGTTTATAATACTTTAGTAATTAGTAATTACTCCTGTCATTTTTTCAAGTTTTTCTACTATAAATCCCTTAAAACACGTCGTGCTGTCAACAAAATAAAGGTTCATTTTTTTATTTCGCAAGATTAGGGGGGGAAGTGGCGCCCGGCCCTAACTCTCCCAGCACTCTTGCTACTTCATATATATTATATATATATATATATATATATATACTAATATATATATATATATATATATATATATATATTATATATATATCATATATATATACTAGTATATTATTTATTATATATTTAAATAATCTTATTATATATATATATAGTATAGTATATATATCCTTTCAGTAGCGGAATCCAGGACTTTTACTATCTCGGTCTCTTCTCTCTCCTCTCTCCTCCTCTCTTCTCTTCTCTCTCTTTATATATATTATATATATATAGTATATATATGATATACTATATATATATACTTAATATAAGTATAATATTTATAGTATATATATATATATTATTATATGATAGGCCTATATATATTTAAACACCAAATTATTCTTCTTATTATCACCTAGTTATTGCTAATTAAAAAGTTTTCTTTCATTCAAAAATTAATTCTATGATTCAATCTATAGTATTTCATTTAGTTTGTTTATTGAAGTATTTAGATTTTAAATATTAATTTTTTTGGGACTGTTTGGAGCTAAATTTGAAAATAACATGTTTATTTTAATTTTGGGTTTTTTTAAATAAAACGAGTGTTTAATTAGATTCCTAGGCAAAAAACAACTTGTAAAAAATTAAATTCGCGAATGTGTATAGAGTACACTGGCACGATTCTTACATTTTTTTTTGTTTTTTTTTAAAATAATCTTTTATTATTTATTAAATGTAATATTTTCTTTTAAATATGGCCAATTTCGCTAAAAATAAGAATTTTTTATCGTAACATTACGAAATTTTGAAGAAAATCGATCGTTTCTATAATGATAACTCGGGCTAGGCCCGAGCAGCCCGAGTGTAGGAGTCGCTCTGATATATATATATATTATATATATATATATATTATATATATATACTATAATATATATATTTTATAAAATATATATATTATATATATATATATATATATTATATATACTATTATTATAGTAGTATATATAGTATATATATATATAACCTGAAAGTCCATGCAGGCTCACAGTTCTGATAAAATTATGTATATACAGTAGTTAGTTATATAAAAATTACTGGTGATCAATGGTCTTAAAAAAGTAGTGTGAAAATAATAATGAAAGTCAAAATTTCTTATCCATTGTAAGGCATGGAATTAAATTACGCATATGTAAGCAGTTATTATATTTTATTTAAATTGAACTAATCAATCAGCTGTAAGATCCTTAAAATAGTTTGGCATCTCTTGTCCAAGCTGGGAGAAGAAGATCAGAGTCAGCTAAGATACACACAGCCGGGAGGATTGGGCTGCAGCTCTGTCTTCCATCCACCATAAAATAAAAAATAAATTCTATATGATGAAGTAAATTATATTAAGACTCTCAATATTTGGGATCTATTAGTTAAATTTCTTATTAAGTAAATAAATTGATTTGGGACAATTATAAATGAAATCCTAATAAGGAGAGAATCGTGTACGATATAGTCGAAAGAGGAAGGCCTGACCTGCCCTTCGGTGAACGATTAGTAATAGAAATATATTATTTGTGTTATTCTTATAGAGAAATAACACTTTTGATTATAAATTTATTATTGCAATGAATTAAAATATATTTTTTTGAAGCCATGAAC
>JABUQX010112461.1:12500-22500 GCA_015478945.1 Trachelipus rathkii
AATAATAATAATAATAATAATAACACTGTGTTTTCAACTATTTACAGATAAAGATTTAAAATGACTGGAAATTTTTATATTGCTTTATCTTTATAATTAAATATGTATATGTTCTTTAAAATTTTTGACATGTCCATTGAGGTGTTTAAAATCAAATGGAATGGAATTAGTATTTAATGGTGGGGACATATTTTGATATTATTACATTATTCGATATTCTGTGTATAACCAAAATGTTCTATGTATTTTTACTCAATAGATATAAAACGAATGGCTTATGATTATACCTTTGATTCCTCTAATTTAAACTTGATTTAATTAAGACATACCGCAAGGCTAACTAATACACTAGGAGGGTGAGAGTCCCCCATTGCTCAGAAGGGATTAGGAACCAATCCCTTAAATCTTTTCTTTAGTCGTATTCCTGTTGTGTGAGATAGAAAGAAGAGTCCTTAAACACAAAGTGAATAAGCTGTCAAGCCTTCTATTGTCCACTAGCTGTTAAGCACCGCAACTACTGCATCATCCACACAATAGAGAAGAAAAAATACGATAAAGTGGCGGCCGTAGCCCTAGGATTGATTCGCCGCCTAAGTGGTGACAGAATCCAAGAAAGAATCTTTTGATAGTCAGGAAAGCCGTAGAAGAGGCCCACGAAAAAGTCAATTGTGATTTATCAAAGTAACTAATTTAAAGTCTTAATTAAATCTTGAATTGCCATTGGAAATTAGGGGTGAAATTATAAGCAATCTATAAGAGTAAAAACAGGACTAGGTATTTCTACACAGATAGAATAATATATTTTCAAAGTCCCAAAGAAGAAAATACTACACGTGTACGTCTTCAAAATTCATCCCGAAGCCCGAGAGCATATAGGAACAAAACAGAAAGCCTCCAGTAGCGACTGTAAGAACCGACTTTTTGCAGGAGCAAAGAAATTCAGAAGTAGGTTACATAATACTTTTAAACGAATCCGAATATCACAGAAGATTGGTACTCAAGAAAATCAACATATTAAGAAAATATTAATTTTAATTATAACTAAAAACAAATTTGGGGAAAAATGAAAATATTAGGGTTAAGAAAATTTTGTAAATCACCTTTACCTTCCCCCAATATATTTTTTTTTAACAATTAATTAAGTAATATTAATTATATGATTTAATCATTATTAACTACTTGATACTCTACTAATGAATTATAGGATAACCATTATTATTTTGAATGTACGTATGTAAACACGACTAATCTTATGATCGAGAAAAGAATCAGTACATGGGAAGTAAATGTTTGTTTGTGAGAACAGAACGAAAGAAGCAAGAAACAGAGAAACGTGTAACAGACTCTTATTTTTCTTATATTTTTAACGGATTATTTTTTACCGATTTAATACTGGTGCAACAATATTTAATATATATATTATTAGTACTATATTATATACTATATTTATATATATTATATATATATACTAATATATATATATAGTATAATTATTATATATATTATATATATAATTATATAAAATCATATATATTATATATAATATATATTATATATATTACGTAGTATATTATATTAAATTTATATTATATATATATATACACAATATAGCGTCATGTATGTCTGTGTTGTGCCAAGTGCGTACTTAATATCCACGGAAATCGGGTGTGGGTGTGTCGCGGTGCGTAAGCGAAGAACAAGACGTAAACATACCAGCGGTGAACAGACAGCGACAAACAAACTACTGCCAGAAAACAGTCGGGAAGTTGCCAGTTGCCACCTCACGAGGAAAAGGGAAGGGGGAGAAATTGGTAAGGAGATTGAAGGAGAAAACCCTCATATTCAATTGCCGGTTTTGTACGGTAAAGGTGATATATATCATATTCTAATATGATAATATGATATATAAATATTATTATATTATATATATCTATATAGTATATATAATATATATATATATATATATTATATATATAATATATATAAATATATATTCTATATCATTATATATATAGATAGTAATATAATATATTATTATATATATAATATATATACTATATATATATATAGTATTTATATATATATATATATATATATAATATTATATATATATAAATATATATATCTATATTATTATAATATATATATCAGCTATAGATATATATATATTTATATATAGTACTATATAATGATATATTATAATATATATATAAGTTATATATATCATATATTTATTTATATAATATATTATCATTATATATTTAATATATATATATGATATATATATTTTGTTTTTGGTTAATTCCATTATTTAAACAATATGAAGTAGAGATAGGAATTAAATTCCATTACTATTTTCATAAGAGTACCATTTCTTTTTGATTTTTTATCTAATACATTCTAAATTTAATATCTAATAGTATATATATTATATATAATCCTTTTATTTTATATATATAACTAGTAGCTATAATATATATATATATATATATTAATATATATATATATATATAAATATAAATATATATATATATAATATATGTATAATTAATATATATATAATATATATATTAGTATATATTATATTATATTTATATATATCTATATATATATATAATATATATATATAATATATATTATATATATATATCTTATCTATATATATAACTATATATATATATATATATATATAATTATACAGATATACTTAGAATACCAATCAGATATAATTATACTATCTGATATTATATATAATAATATAGTATATATATATATTAATATATATATATATATATATATATATATATATATTATTATATATATCATATTATATTATATATACTATATATATATATGTATATATATATAATATTATTAATATATATATATATTTTATATATATATATATATATTATATATATATATATAATATTATATATATATATATAATATATATTACTATATATATATATATCTATATCAATACTTATATACTATATATATATATCAATATGTGTATGTGTGTGCCCTGAACATGTTGCCATGTACCGGGACAAGTAAAATAACTGGTGTTTACAACAGTGGTACGATGTCTGCTTTCTTCCCCATGCGATATCAGTGGGTGAGTTTTTCCATTAAAATTTTCCCCGTCTTCAATATGAGAGACAGTTAAGTTAGTATTTTGAATAAATTTCTTTACATTTGTAAAAAAGCGCAGTTCCATTCGTGAAGTATTTTTTTGTGATTTATATAAAAAAAGGCAAGTTTAGCCTCTATAGTCTAGTCGATTGACAGGATTCATTCGATCCATTCTTTTTCTGTCATTTTTTGTTGGAATTTAAAAATGGAAAAGGTGCCAAAAGCCGGTCCCTATGAAAGGTTTCTAGGTTAATAGAATAGCATGTTTCCTGTCGATCATATGTTCTATTATGTATATCCTAGATAGAATTCCTGAAGAAAGAGGTGCTGCTCCGCCTCTCTAGTACAGATATGTAATTCTGTTTAAAAAAACATTTTTAGATCATCCCAAACCACTTTAATGAATTAAAAAAGAAGAGAAATGACTGTCATTTTTTATCAAATTTTGATACCCTAAATATATATATATATATATATATATATATATATATATATATATATAATATATGTCTAGTATATAATATATATGTATACTATATATATATATTATATATATAATTATATATATATATTATAAATATTATATATATAATATATATATATATATGATGTCTAATGTATATGAATACTGCTGTATATATATACCTATACATGAAGAACAGAGATGGGTCTATTTTTAAGCTATTTAGATAGGACTGAAATTGGTTTGTTTCTTCATTTTGTGTGTAAAGTTTTGTCTACCCTGTTAGAAGCAGAATGGAGATATTACGATTTGTAAAATCGGTTGCATGAATACTTTTTAAATGAGAAAGGGCAGGGTAATATTTTAACATTTAAATACTCCAAGGTTAGGGTCGAAAAGATTGCGGAACAGGACGACTTTCTCCTGGCAATTCCCCTGAAAACCATCAAAGCATTTATAGTAGCATCTCCGCCGGTTGCGAGAAGCATTCAGTCCACGGGTAATCATGTTGGTGGGTAGTTAGGGAACTGATCTTGAGTTGTTACAACTAGCAACGAACCCAAGGGATGGGGAGACAGAATAACCCAGTGCCCATGGCAATAGTAAATCCCCAGATGCATGCTGGTGGGTAGTTAGGAAGCTGATCTCAAGTTGTTACGAGCCAAGCTGGCAACGAACCCAAGGGAAGGGGAGACAGAATAACCTAGTGCCCATGGCAACGTAAGAGCCGTATGCTCTATAACTCCTTTTACTGATATATATATATATAGTATATTATTTATTATATATATATATATATATATATATATTCTATATATATATTATATATATATATTATAATATATATATATTATATATATACTATATATAATTATATATAATATATTATATATATATATAATATATAAATATATATAAATTATATATATATTATATTATATATATATATACTATATATAATATATATTATATAATCTATATATATATATTATATATCATATATAATATATATATATACGATTATATAATATATGAAAGAATGTGTGTAATATGTACCTAATGCCTTGTTTTTCATTTAAGAAAGAATAGACGTAGCGAATATCTTCAAGACCCCAAACTTTCTGGTTTGAAGCGCAGAACAGTCTCCAACGGTGACTGGACACCACCTACGAGGTTCGAAACGAGACAATCAGTTGAGTTTTGTGGATGAGATTGGAGAGAGAAAAGGAAGAGAGAGAGACAACAGATCACTTGATTCCGAAGCCGAGGAGAATGCCAAGTGTTTGTGTCCTATAAGCTTTCAAGTAAGATTTGGACTCATTTTATAGATAAAGTACATTTTTTATCTACTTGAAGTTTAACCATATCCTTGCGTATGATCTTTTTCTTGTCATTCTTTAACTTTCAAGAGCATAGCTTAATATTTTTTAATTTATGATAGGTTTTTAATGGGTAATAATGATTCTAGCATTAACAAAAATTGTGTTCTGTTTTTGTTTGATGAAGCTCACTACTTTCTTTCGTTGTTAAGACCAAAAGATTAATAAATGACGACACCACCTATCGAGGTTGAAACGAGCCACATCAGTTGAGTTTGTGGAGAGATTGGAGAGAGAAAATTGTATCAGATACAATCGAATCACTTGATTCGAGCGCGGAGAATGGCAAGTTTTGGTTCCTGATACCGCTTTAAGTAAAGATTTGATTCTCATTTTCATAGATAAGTGTAAACCATTTTTTTATCATCTGAAGTTTTAACCATCATCATTTTGCGTATGATCCTTTTTCTTGTCATTCTTATAAACGTTAGAGCGTCCAGCATTAATATCTTTGTATAATTTTGATAGGTTTTTAATGGGTAAGATTCTAGCATTAACCAAAATTGTGTTCTGTTTTGTTTGAGTTGAGTCACTATCTTCTTTTCGTTAGTTAAGACCAAAAGATTATAAAATGCGGTGAGAGGACAAAGAGTTTATCAATGCTGTTACTGGCGCTTGCTAAGCGGCTTAAGAGAAAAGGAAGACAAAGGTAGTCCTCAATTTTGCTTTTTAATTTTAGGTTTCAAAAAGAGATAGGTCAGACACTCATTTTCCTTTCAAATTAAAATTGTAAATATAGAGAATTTACTTCAATTTCGAGTACGGAAAGATCAAACAAAGACAATTTTTTGAATGTAGGTTGCATGCTAGTTTTAACCGTTCGAATACCTCGTTGATAAAAAACATCTCTTTGAGGTAGAAAAAAGGAGTAGAAATTGATAGAGTACTTCCCCTAAACAGGAAAGAAAAATTGGGTAATAGCATAAATAGTTCTAACTTTTTTGTCACAATTTCTCCCTGAGGACCCCTCAGAAAAGAGTAGAAGCATTATATAAGTCTCATCCCGCCAGTCAGACCAAAAACCGTAAGTCTTGAAAAGCATGTAGTACAGGCCGCGGATCTCCCGCCTGATCTTTTAGACATAAGTGCCGATGCCAGACTTAATGCCCATTTTCCCCATATATCCATCGTATATATGCGTTTGCAAGAATATCTTACTATTTTACTATTCACTATTTATCCATATTCCGTTTAGAGCGTAGCCAAGAAAGTAGGGGAGAGATACTCCAAACAAAATATATATATATATATATATATATATATATATATATAATATATATATACTATATATATATATATATATATATATATATATATATTTATATATATATATATAAAAATATGTATATATATATATATATATATATATATATATATATAAATATATATATATATATATATATATATATATATATATATATATATATATATATATATATATATATATATATATATATATATATATATATATATATGTGAGAAACACCACTCACTTTGAGATGTAGGGATGAGCAGGCACATTAGATTGTCTAATCATTCTTTTGATATTCTACAATCTCTTTCTAAGAATCTTTTATTTTTCTGTGCTAAAGCACCATTTTGTACAGCATTTTGCCTTATACTTTTAACGCCTAACTTAGATTAGTATAGTTAATAAGTGATTGACTTTATAGATTGGATTAGGAATGATTAACATTTTTAGGTTTGCTTTAATCTAATTTTTTCTGTTTATAATGCTGTAGAGACAAATTACTTGCACGATGTTTGCCTCACCAAAGGTTCTTCCTAAGTCTACTAATACAAGAAGTTTCGACAAAGGTTTAGATAGTTTGTTGGAGATGGCAGAGACAGTTATGCTGGTGACTGATGGGACAAGCACCGACAGCTGTAAAAGACATCCAAAATCACACCTGAATCATCCTGATTCCCCCTTCGAGCATTTATAAGAGCGTAGGTAGGCTCAAATAAAGAGGTTTCGGCAAGGGCGGTAAAGCTCAGTTGATCAGAAAGTGATGGCCAGGCAAACGATTAAACAACGTCAAGCACAAAGGTAGTTACGTCAGGATGAATTTGTTGGCCGGTAGATAGTTTTGTTTGTAGTTTTGTTTCATTTAAACTTAAGCTAGTCTGGATTAACAATCAACTGCACATATAGCTAATAATTGATTGATTTTAGGGATTTCTGTGAATGTTTTTCTCTAAAGTATACACCTTATTGGTTTTTGTTAAATCTTTGCTCTAATACATGACAAATTGAACCCTCAAACAAAGGTGGAGGAAAAGCTGTTAACGAAGAGGTTCTATGAGTTGGAATACACTGTGCCATTCCGGTTCCCGAAAGATTGGACCGAATTCCTGAAGCAAAACAGTGGGAGCACTCTTATAGCAAAACGCCAAGTGAGACGCTGTATAATGAGAGGAAGTAGACAACAGTATCCCATTAGGCTAGAATTTTTAGTGGATTAAGAAAACATTTTTTGCAATATTGTAGATATTACGTTTCTATTTTGCACGTTTCCTTAGATGGATTAGTTTTCTTTTTACAAATATGTTCTATAAATTGACTGATTTTATACGAGAAACATCTGCCACACTTCTCCCGAAAGACCCTATTCACTGAGGATTCAGATACGGAAAAGTACCCTTAAGGTTATAGAGGAAGGAAAGGAGAAATGGTAACGTTGTTTTGAGTTTTAAGATGATTGATCTTGAAATCTGAGAAATTGTCAAAGGTCTTTTTCCAAAACACTCTTTTTTACCGGGAACGAAGATACTAACAGGGTACTCCTATGGTAAGAATCAGAGTAAGATAAGGATAAGATACCCAACTTTCTCATCAATTTAAGAAAGAACACTGCTGTATTTTTGCTTTGTTTTTATTTTTGTTTTACTATATATATTAGTTTTGACCAATATTCCATTCTCTGATCTAGAGTTTCTCTTAGTCATTAGCAACACACCAAAAGCTTTGACCACACGTTTCTAGGAACATTTTGAAAATGATCTGCATTGGGACGAGCCAATTCTCAAATTGCTTCCCAATCCAATCTCTACGAGGTCGCATTCAAGCACCAAGGTACCATTCGTAACAGTGTGTTGGTTCGATTGGCAGAGGCTACCTTTAGCCGCGGAAGGAAACGTAGAAACTCAGTCAAAATTTTGGATGGACATAAGGGTATAAATCTATTGGTTTAGTATATAGTTTGTTTTATATTGCTTACTTACTTATTTTAAGCACAATTTTAACGATGTATTTCACAATTGTGATTGGAATGCAATGAAGTTTCTTTTCTGTTGGTTTAGAGCAATACCAGAGGTGCATTTGGTATATCAGCCTCGAGGACCGACGTAGTGAGCATTTTTGCCCAATTGGTCTGGGAAAAGTCTCCGAAAAATGATAAGAGAGGCTTATAGTTGCCACCGACACATGAAAAATACATCCTCATAACATAGAATTTAAGACAGATTTTAGTAGTTTTAGTCTAAAAATTGCTTTACAGTTTGTTTATTCTATAAGTCTAGGTATTCTAGTTGTTTTTATAGATTTCTTTTGTATAAACTTATGCTTATAGCTGTGTTGTAAGACGTCACGACGTTCCTCCCGATAAACCATAAATGTTTGAATAACATAGAGCCGAGATGAAAAGACCGAAAGGAACTATAGCGAAGATCCTGTTGTCTTATCCTCGCTTTAAATGTATGACACTGACGTAGAGACAGGAGATATCAGAAGGGAACTATAGCGAAGATCCCACTCTCCTCAGTCCGTTAAATTTGTTTTGAATGAGAGAACTCGTTGGATGCAAATATCACATATTAGCGTGCTTTTAGCTTTTGTATAGATTTAAACATAGATGAATAATCTTAAAAGTAATGTAATTTAATACCTTTTTAAGATTTTTCCGAAGATATTCTTAATCTTAAGAAGATATTATTAATTTAATATAGACAGAGTCTATGATATTCCGATTTACAATTTGGTCCGAGATACCAAAATGTTGGAAAATTTTTTTTTTTCGCTACTTGTTTTTATTATTTTAATTACGATATCCCGCCGGGGTTACACCTCATTTACAAAGGGGGGCCAGATATTTTAAATATTTTAAAAATCATTTCGAAAAAGAAAAGTTTCTTTTTAAAAAGGAAAATAATAAAAAACAATAACTCCATCGTTCCAATGAAGAAATTGATATCTTGATATCTAACTTCTGTAAATTTTGTAACTAATCTTAACGATAGTTTAGATGTAAGACATAAATCAAGGAATATTTAACATTCCATCCATAATCTTTTTGTTAGAATTAGTGACTAACACTTAACAACTAACACTTAGTGACTAACACTTAGCAACTAACACTTAGTGACTAACACTTAGCAACTAATACTTTTAGTTAATAGCACTAATACTTTTAGTTAATAGCACTAATACTTTTAGTTAATAGCACTAATACTTTTAGTTAATAGCACTAATACTTTTAATTAGTAGCACTAATACTTTTAGTTAATAGCACTAATACTTTTAGTTAATAGCACTAATACTTTTAATTAGTAGCACTAATACTCTTACTTTAAAGTTAGACTAAAATTTGTTTTGTTAAAAACTAACAACTTGCTTTAATGTTAGAGCATGATAATTTAATCTTAAAAAAAATAATAAATAAATAGTAGTATTAACATTCTGTTAACACAGTAGATAGCTTACTATGTTAAACTTTTCTATTAACCTTCTCATATTACTACTTCTACATTAGCATCTTTGACATTGACACCTTCCGACGATGTAAACACTAACAATTTTACTACTGACGAGTAATTGAAATTGTGGTCAGCATCCTTGCTAATAACTCCCTAAATATTAATAATCTTCATTACTAATGCTTAAAGAACTATTTTTTCCTACTAACAATGTTACTACTAATAATTTTAAGAATGAAAACTAGTGCTTAGCAGGTCGTAAAAAATAAATATTTGCCGCTTTTGTAATGTTTAGATTTTAAAAGTAGAAATGGTTCCTAACCTG